>CM042256.1:49896641-49921641 GCA_023566225.1 Romanogobio albipinnatus | reverse complement strand
AAATCTGTGTTATTGTTATTTAATAAGAAGAGCACAGCTTCAGTTTGACAGAATGCAGGAGGCTTCTCCTCACTGCGGCTCCTTTAGTGAGTGGCGTTCCCCAGGGTTCGGTTTCGGGGCCGCTGCTGTTCTCTCTTCAGGAGCTCTGCTTTTCAGAAAACAGAAGTGTTGGGACTGAGTTCAGGTGTTCAGTCCCTTCATGGCCACAGGTGTGTAACTCAAGCTCTAGGCCTGCAGACGCTTCTACACACATCAGTGAGAGAATGGGCCGCTCTCAGGAGCTCAGAGAACTCAAGCTCTAGATCTGCAGACGCTTCTACACACATCAGTGAGAGAATGGGCCGCTCTCAGGAGCTCAGAGAACTCAAGCTCTAGACCTGCAGACGCTTCTACACACATCAGTGAGAGAATGGGCCGCTCTCAGGAGCTCAGAGAACTCAAGCTCTAGGCCTGCAGACGCTTCTACACACATCAGTGAGAGAATGGGCCGCTCTCAGGAGCTCAGAGAACTCAAGCTCTAGTCCTGCAGACGCTTCTACACACATCAGTGAGAGAATGGGCCGCTCTCAGGAGCTCAGAGAACTCAAGCTCTAGATCTGCAGACGCTTCTACACACATCAGTGAGAGAATGGGCCGCTCTCAGGAGCTCAGAGAACTCAAGCTCTAGACCTGCAGACGCTTCTACACACATCAGAGAGAGAATGGGCCGCTCTCAGGAGCTCAGAGAACTCAAGCTCTAGACCTGCAGACGCTTCTACACACATCAGAGAGAGAATGGGCCGCTCTCAGGAGCTCAGAGAACTCAAGCTCTAGTCCTGCAGACGCTTCTACACACATCAGAGAGAGAATGGGCCGCTCTCAGGAGCTCAGAGAACTCAAGCTCTAGGCCTGCAGACGCTTCTACACACATCAGTGAGAGAATGGGCCGCTCTCAGGAGCTCAGAGAACTCAAGCTCTAGACCTGCAGACGCTTCTACACACATCAGAGAGAGAATGGGCCGCTCTCAGGAGCTCAGAGAACTCAAGCTCTAGACCTGCAGACGCTTCTACACACATCAGAGAGAGAATGGGCCGCTCTCAGGAGCTCAGAGAACTCAAGCTCTAGTCCTGCAGACGCTTCTACACACATCAGTGAGAGAATGGGCCGCTCTCAGGAGCTCAGAGAACTCAAGCTCTAGTCCTGCAGACGCTTCTACACACATCAGAGAGAGAATGGACCGCTCTCAGGAGCTCAGAGAACTCAAGCTCTAGACCTGCAGACGCTTCTACACACATCAGTGAGAGAATGGGCCGCTCTCAGGAGCTCAGAGAACTCAAGCGTGGGGCCGTGATCGCTGGACACCTGTGCAATAAGTCCAAATATTATACTAAATATTCCACGCTCAACTGCTAGTGGTGATATAACAAAGTGGAAGCGATTGGGAACAACAGAGCGGGGTCAGCGCATGCTGAGGGTCAAAGAACTTTCTGCAGAGTCAAGAGCTCCAGACCTCCAAACTTCTGTGGCCTTCAGATGAGCTCAAGAACAGTGTGTAGAGCTTCATGGAATGGGTTTCCAAGCCTTACATCACCAAATGCAATGCAAACGTGGGGTAAAGTGCGCCGCCACTGGACTCTAGAGCAGTGGAGACGTGTTCTCTGAGTGACCAATCACGCTTCTCTGTCTGACAATCCCATGGACGAGTCTGGGTTTGGCGGTCGCCAAGACTTGCCTGACTGCATTGTGCCAAGTGTAAAGTTTGGTGGAGGGGGGATTATGGGGTGGGGTTGTTTTTCAGGGGTTGGCCCCTTAGTTCCAGTGAAAGGAACTCAAGACATTTTGGACAATTTCACACTCCCAACTTTGTGGGAGCAGTTTGGGGACGGCCCCTTCCTGTCCCAGCATGACTGACCAGTGCTCAAAGCTCCGCTCCATAAAGACACGGATGAGCGAGTTTGGTGTGGAGGAACTGGAGTCCTGAACTCAACCCGATAGAACACCTTTGGGATGAATTAGAGTGGAGACTGAGAGCCAGGCCTTCTCGTCCAACATCACAGATGCGCTTCTAGAAGAATCCCCATAAACACACTCCTAACCCTTGACGCTCTGTGAGCTGAAACATTCTCTCTGAGAACTTGACGAACGGCTCTGTGATCATGAGCGCATGTGAAACTTCAGCAGACACGTGACACATGATCAAAAACACTTTCACCAGCGCAAATCGAACTCCCTCCGGCTCAAACTGCGATTGTTTCCCGCTAATAACTGACCGGCCATCTCCAGAGGAACATGAATTAATCATCGTCAACACGAGGATGTGATGTAACGTCATGAAATGTTGGCTTCTGCTTTAATGTCTCTCACAAACTGATGAAATGATGATGGTAAAGGAAAGCAGAGCGAGAGGATGAGAAGAACAACAACACAGAGTGTGTGTGAGGATCTGTGTTCGTCACGTAACATCACACACTCTTCATGAAACTGCTTTGAGAACGCGGATCATTATTGGGCAGCAAATGGGAAAAATATGCAATTACAAAAAAATGTTTTGTCTAATTTACTATTCAATTTAATATAGCAATTTAATGCAGTTTAATTTATTAAATGTACATATAATTTAAATCTAAATAATTATAAAATGCCATATACATACACTTTTAAACCTAAGTCTTTTAATATAAGAGTCATTTTTATATATAAATCTAAATAATGACATTTAATTAATTCAGTTTAAATCTAAATCCAAAAATATATATTCATAAAATGCCATATATATAACGTGTGTAATTAATATTTTTGTATTTAGATTTATATACACACTTACTTAGATTTAAATTTGTGTATATATATATATATATAAATAAAAATATAAAATAAATATTAATTAATTAATTATATTAAATCTAAAAAAAAGTTCCTAAAAGGCCACTTCCCCCCTGGATTTATTGTTACATTTATTTAAAATAAGTAGATATAACAAAAGGTATTTTAATGTAAATGTTTAATAAAAATCTAAATCTGAATACAATATATATAAACACATTTAAACCTAAGTTTTTGGATATAAGAGTACATTTCCAAAATAAATCTAATAAATAAATAAATAAATAAATAAATAAATATATATATATATATCAAATATGTTGACATACATATAAACATATTTAAACTTGAGTAAATAATTTGTTCCTAAAAGGCGATTTTACCCTCAGGATTTATTGTTAAAAGCAGTAAATATAACAAAAAACTAAGTCTTTAAATATAAATGTTATATTAAATATAAACTCTAAAAAATGCTGGGTTAAAAAAAACCCAAGTTGGGGTGAAAATGGACTAACACAGCGATTGGGTTGTTTTAACCCAGCGATTGGGTTGTTTTAATCCAGCGATTGGGTTGTTTTAGCCCAGCGATTGGGTTGTTTTAGCCCAGCGATTGGGTTGTTTTAATCCAGCGATTGGGTTGTTTTAACACAGCGATTGGGTTGTTTTAACACAGCGATTGGGTTGTTTTAACACAGCGATTGGGTTGTTTTAGCCCAGCGATTGGGTTGTTTTAATCCAGCGATTGGGTTGTTTTAACCCAGCGATTGGGTTGTTTTAATCCAGCGATTGGGTTGTTTTAATCCAGCGATTGGGTTGTTTTAACACAGCGATTGGGTTGTTTTAACCCAGCGATTGGGTTGTTTTAATCCAGCGATTGGGTTGTTTTAGCCCAGCGATTGGGTTGTTTTAACCCAGCGATTGGGTTGTTTTAATCCAGCGATTGGGTTGTTTTAGCCCAGCGATTGGGTTGTTTTAATCCAGCGATTGGGTTGTTTTAACCCAGCGATTGGGTTGTTTTAATCCAGCGATTGGGTTGTTTTAACACAGCGATTGGGTTGTTTTAACCCAGCGATTGGGTTGTTTTAATCCAGCGATTGGGTTGTTTTAATCCAGCGATTGGGTTGTTTTAACACAGCGATTGGGTTGTTTTAACCCAGCGATTGGGTTGTTTTAATCCAGCGATTGGGTTGTTTTAGCCCAGCGATTGGGTTGTTTTAACCCAGCGATTGGGTTGTTTTAATCCAGCGATTGGGTTGTTTTAACACAGCGATTGGGTTGTTTTAGCCCAGCGATTGGGTTGTTTTAATCCAGCGATTGGGTTGTTTTAACCCAGCGATTGGGTTGTTTTAATCCAGCGATTGGGTTGTTTTAACAGCGATTGGGTTGTTTTAACACAGTGATTGGGTTGTTTTAACACAGCGATTGGGTTGTTTTAACACAGCGATTGGGTTGTTTTAACACAGCGATTGGGTTGTTTTAGCCCAGCGATTGGGTTGTTTTAATCCAGCGATTGGGTTGTTTTAATCCAGCGATTGGGTTGTTTTAGCCCAGCGATTGGGTTGTTTTAGCCCAGCGATTGGGTTGTTTTAATCCAGCGATTGGGTTGTTTTAACCCAGTGATTGGGTTGTTTTAGCCCAGCGATTGGGTTGTTTTAATCCAGCGATTGGGTTGTTTTAATCCAGCGATTGGGTTGTTTTAGCCCAGCGATTGGGTTGTTTTAATCCAGCGATTGGGTTGTTTTAATCCAGCGATTGGGTTGTTTTAATCCAGCGACTGGGTTGTTTTAATCCAGCGATTGGGTTGTTTTAATCCAACATTTGGGTTGTTTTAACCCAGCGATTGGGTTGTTTTAATCCAGCAATTGGGTTGTTTTAATCCAGCGATTGGGTTGTTTTAATCCAGCGATTGGGTTGTTTTAATCCAGCGATTGGATTGGGTTGTTTTAGCCCAGTGATTGGGTTGTTTTAACCCAGTGATTGGGTTGTTTAAACCAGCGATTGGGTTGTTTTAATCCAGCGATTGGGTTGTTTTAATCCAACATTTGGGTTGTTTTAACCCAGCGATTGGGTTGTTTTAATCCAGCAATTGGGTTGTTTTAATCCAGCGATTGGGTTGTTTTAATCCAGCGATTGGGTTGTTTTAACACAGCGATTGGGTTGTTTTAACACAGCGATTGGGTTGTTTTAACACAGCGATTGGGTTGTTTTAGCCCAGCGATTGGGTTGTTTTAATCCAGCGATTGGGTTGTTTTAACCCAGCGATTGGGTTGTTTTAATCCAGCGATTGGGTTGTTTTAACACAGCGATTGGGTTGTTTTAACACAGTGATTGGGTTGTTTTAGCCCAGCGATTGGGTTGTTTTAACCCAGCGATTGGGTTGTTTTAATCCAGCGATTGGGTTGTTTTAATCCAGCGATTGGGTTGTTTTAACACAGCGATTGGGTTGTTTTAACCCAGCGATTGGGTTGTTTTAATCCAGCGATTGGGTTGTTTTAGCCCAGCGATTGGGTTGTTTTAACCCAGCGATTGGGTTGTTTTAATCCAGCGATTGGGTTGTTTTAGCCCAGCGATTGGGTTGTTTTAATCCAGCGATTGGGTTGTTTTAACCCAGCGATTGGGTTGTTTTAATCCAGCGATTGGGTTGTTTTAACACAGCGATTGGGTTGTTTTAACCCAGCGATTAGGTTGTTTTAATCCAGCGATTGGGTTGTTTTAATCCAGCGATTGGGTTGTTTTAACACAGCGATTGGGTTGTTTTAACCCAGCGATTGGGTTGTTTTAATCCAGCGATTGGGTTGTTTTAGCCCAGCGATTGGGTTGTTTTAACCCAGCGATTGGGTTGTTTTAATCCAGCGATTGGGTTGTTTTAACACAGCGATTGGGTTGTTTTAGCCCAGCGATTGGGTTGTTTTAATCCAGCGATTGGGTTGTTTTAACCCAGCGATTGGGTTGTTTTAATCCAGCGATTGGGTTGTTTTAACAGCAATTGGGTTGTTTTAACACAGTGATTGGGTTGTTTTAACACAGCGATTGGGTTGTTTTAACACAGCGATTGGGTTGTTTTAACACAGCGATTGGGTTGTTTTAGCCCAGCGATTGGGTTGTTTTAATCCAGCGATTGGGTTGTTTTAATCCAGCGATTGGGTTGTTTTAGTCCAGCGATTGGGTTGTTTTAGCCCAGCGATTGGGTTGTTTTAATCCAGCGATTGGGTTGTTTTAACCCAGTGATTGGGTTGTTTTAGCCCAGCGATTGGGTTGTTTTAATCCAGCGATTGGGTTGTTTTAATCCAGCGATTGGGTTGTTTTAGCCCAGCGATTGGGTTGTTTTAATCCAGCGATTGGGTTGTTTTAATCCAGCGATTGGGTTGTTTTAATCCAGCGACTGGGTTGTTTTAATCCAGCGATTGGGTTGTTTTAATCCAACATTTGGGTTGTTTTAACCCAGCGATTGGGTTGTTTTAATCCAGCAATTGGGTTGTTTTAATCCAGCGATTGGGTTGTTTTAATCCAGCGATTGGGTTGTTTTAATCCAGCGATTGGATTGGGTTGTTTTAGCCCAGTGATTGGGTTGTTTTAACCCAGTGATTGGGTTGTTTAAACCAGCGATTGGGTTGTTTTAATCCAGCGATTGGGTTGTTTTAATCCAACATTTGGGTTGTTTTAACCCAGCGATTGGGTTGTTTTAATCCAGCAATTGGGTTGTTTTAATCCAGCGATTGGGTTGTTTTAATCCAGCGATTGGGTTGTTTTAATCCAGCAATTGGGTTGTTTTAATCCAGCGATTGGGTTGTTTTAACCCAGCGATTGGGTTGTTTTAATCCAGCAATTGGGTTGTTTTAATCCAGCGATTGGGTTGTTTTAAGCAAACATTTAACCCAACTGCTGGGTTAAAACAACCCAATTGCTGGGTTAGTCCATTTTCAACCCAACTTGGGATATTTTTAACCCAGCATTTTTTATAGTGTATATATAACAGTGTTAACTGTAAATCTTCAGCTAATCAGATCAGACTGAACAGAATCTACTGATGAAGTTAAAGTTTAAACAGTGAATAAGTGAGTTAGAAAGTCTGACCCGATCATGATCAGATATGTGAAGGATTCGCTTAAACACACGAATGCATTAAGAGCTTCACAAACATTGCATGCAACTTTCATGATCCAGAAATCACTTACAATCTCACATGTATTATTTGTGCATGTAAACGGAAGGAATGCACTAATGGAAAGCTCAATAAATGATTCACATTATAAAGGAGAAGCCGTTTGAGCGGCTGAACCTGTAAAGACTTTAAAACGAGCGGCTCTCGAGTGTTTCAGTGAACACAATCTGGACTGTCATGAAGACACACGAGCGGCGCGGTGATCGATTTCTGTCAGAGCTTCAGCGCATCCTCAAAACATTGTTAACGCGGAGTGATTCATGAAATGCTGAAAGAATTGATTTTAACACACTCGATTAAACACACTAATCCCAAATCATCTCAAAGCAAACGTGTCACTGGAGAGTATCGGAGGAATCTGTAAATAACCACAGACCATCATTTCAACACAAACGCGATACGCCAATGCTTTCATCATTAGAAAGCACAAATGAGAATTATTCACAAGAAAGATGTCTCCTGACATTAGTGTTGCATGCCTAAATGATTGGACTCTATGTCTATTAAAGCTTTGACATTCAGATCTGTGTTCTGACCCAGAGCCACTCTGTGTCTTAAAATCAAGTGGATAAAAGTTTATAGATCAGATATAAACACTGATGTTTGGAAAGAAACAACGCATTAAATAAAGATTGTATCATTACATCATTAGACCAGTAGATGGAGACAAGAGACATGAGTGAGTCATTGAATCATTCACTCAAGAGATCCGTTCAAAAACACTGATTCATCCAGTAATGAAACAAGAGAGTCTTTATGAGTGAGTCATTGAATCATTCACTCAAGAGATTCATTCAAAAACACTGATTCATCCAGTAATGAAACAAGTGAGTCTTTATGAGTGAGTCATTGAATCATTCACTCAAGAGATTCATTCAAAAACACTGATTCATCCAGTAATGAAACAAGTGAAGTCTTTATGAGTGAGTCATTGAATCATTCACTCAAGAGATCCGTTCAGAAACACTGATTCATCCAGTAATGAAACAAGTGAAGTCTTTATGATTGAGTCATTGAATCATTCACTCAAGAGATTCATTCAAAAACACTGATTCATCCAGTAATGAAACAAGTGAAGTCTTTATGAGTGAGTCATTGAATCATTCACTCAAGAGATTCATTCAAAAACACTGATTCATCCAGTAATGAAACAAGTGAGTCTTTATGAGTGAGTCATTGAATCATTCACTCAAGAGATTCATTCAAAAACACTGATTCATCCAGTAATGAAACAAGAGAGTCTTTATGAGTGAGTCATTGAATCATTCACTCAAGAGATTTTCTATTCATAAAAATATCCTGAAAAATCAAATGTATCACGGTTTGCACAAAAATATGACAGTTTTCAACACTGATAATAATCATAAATGTGTGTTGATCATCAGATCCTCATCTGAGAATGATCAGTGAAGGGTCATGTGACTCTGAAGACTGGAGTAATGATGATAAACTCAGTTTTGATCACAGGAATAAAAGACACTTTACTGTATATTCACACAGAGAACAGCTGATCTACACTGGGGGAATATTTCACTGTTTACTGTATTCATGCAGCCTTGATGAGCAGAAGAGACTCAAAAACGTTTTAAAAATATCACCGGCTTCAAACTTTTTAAACAAAATGATTGTCTGTGGTACATTGACAATAGATCAAAAACAACCTAAATGATTCATTTTACAGTCGACTTCTAAAATCCCTTTCAATTATTGTCTGGGTAAGAGCAAAACACAACCAGTTTATATCGACGGATAAAGCACCAAACACAAGCGGACATTATGACATGTTGTGGAGATCAGTTTAACATCTGAGAGGAAGCTTTTGAGTGTCAGAGTGACATAAACACGAGCATTACAAGATTAAAACCCATCAAATAATATTCATCTGAACACTGAACAATCCACATGACAATAATAAACACCGCCAGTCGATTCGCTGGAAGGATGAATCATTTCTGAGAAATGGCAAATGATGCTTTTACTCTTCCGGGAGCATTATCATATCATCATTCAGGGATAAAACAGATCTTTCCTGGAGTGGATGGACTCTTTTGTCTTGTGCTTTTTCAGTCTGCACGTCAAGAAATCAGAGCAAATTGAAATGCCTCCTCCTCGTCTGTGCCATTGTGTTTGAGATAGAAAATATGAAAAGAGGTTTGCCGTCTCCATTATGAGCCACAGATTTCTAAAGGCTGTTGAGAAAGAGGAACAAGCCTCGAATCTACACGTTCCAGATCATGTGTTCTGTCTCTACTAGAGCAGGTTTTCCTGCTTGAATGTTGATTATCTCCTCATATCCTCCAGTGTTGCGGCTCCTCTCTTCTCAGTCTGTCAGTAACGCTCTGTTTACTTCCTGTCTCTATGAAGCCCCTCCTTCTGAAAAGCACACTGTACTCTGATTGGTCAGCTGGAGCAGTGTGTTGTGATTAGTTAAACGCTTCCAGTGTGTTTGGGAAATGTCCCGCCCCTTACCATAACCACCAGTTTCAATACACTACTAACTAACTCAACCAGGCCCCGTCCCTTACCATAACCACCAGTTTCAACACACTACTAACTAACTCAACCAGGCCCCGTCCCTTACCATAACCACCAGTTTCAACACACTACTAACTAACTCAACCAGGCCCCGCCCCTTACCATAACCACCAGTTTCAACACACTACTAACTAACTCAACCAGGCCCCGCCCCTTACCATAACCACCAGTTTCAACACACTACTAACTAACTCAACCAGGCCCCGTCCCTTACCATAACCACCAGTTTCAACACACTACTAACTAACTCAACCAGGCCCCGCCCCTTACCATAACCACCAGTTTCAACACACTACTAACTAACTCAACCAGGCTCCGACCCTTACCATAACCACCAGTTTCAACACACTACTAACTAACTCAACCAGGCCCCGCCCCTTACCATAACCACCAGTTTCAATACACTACTAACTAACTCAACCAGGCCCCGTCCCTTACCATAACCACCAGTTTCAACACACTACTAACTAACTCAACCAGGCCCCGCCCCTTACCATAACCACCAGTTTCAACACACTACTAACTAACTCAACCAGGCCCCGCCCCTTACCATAACCACCAGTTTCAACACACTACTAACTAACTCAACCAGACCCCGCCCCTTACCATAACCACCAGTTTCAACACACTACTAACTAACTCGACCAGGCCCCACCCCTTACAATAACCACCAGTTTCAACACACTACTAACTAACTCAACCAGACCCCGCCTCTTACCATAACCACCAGTTTCAACACACTACTAACTAACTCAACCAGCCCCGCCCCTTACCATAACCACCAGTTTCAACACACTACTAACTAACTCAACCAGACCCCGCCCCTTTACCATAACCACCAGTTTCAACACACTACTAACTAACTCAACCAGACCCCGCCCCTTACCATAACCACCAGTTTCAACACACTACTAACTAACTCAACCAGACCCCGCCCCTTACCATAACCACCAGTTTCAACACACTACTAACTAACTCAACCAGACCCCGTCCCTTACCATAACCACCAGTTTCAACACACTACTAACTAACTCAACCAGGCCCCGCCCCTTACAATAACCACCAGTTTCAACACACAACTAACTAACTCAACCAGGCCCCGGCCCTTACCATAACCACCAGTTTCAACACACTACTAACTAACTCAACCAGGCCCCGCCCCTTACAATAACCACCAGTTTCAACACACTACTAACTAACTCAACCAGGCCCCGCCCCTTACCATAACCACCAGTTTCAACACACTACTAACTAACTCAACCAGGCCCCGCCCCTTACCATAACCACCAGTTTCAACACACTACTAACTAACTCAACCAGGCCCCGCCCCTTACCATAACCACCAGTTTCAACACACTACTAACTAACTCAACCAGGCCCCGCCCCTTACCATAACCACCAGTTTCAACACACTACTAACTAACTCAACCAGGCCCCGCCCCTTACCATAACCACCAGTTTCAACACACTACTAACTAACTCAACCAGGCCCCGCCCCTTACCATAACCACCAGTTTCAACACACTACTAACTAACTCAACCAGGCCCCGCCCCTTACCATAACCACCAGTTTCAACACACTACTAACTAACTCAACCAGGCCCCGCCCCTTACCATAACCACCAGTTTCAACACACTACTAACTAACTCAACCAGGCCCCGCCCCTTACAATAACCAGCAGTTTCAACACACTACTAACTAACTCAACCAGACCCCGTCCCTTACCATAACCACCAGTTTCAACACACTACTAACTAACTCAACCAGGCCCCGCCCCTTACAATAACCACCAGTTTCAACACACTACTAACTAACTCAACCAGGCCCCGCCCCTTACAATAACCACCAGTTTCAACACACAACTAACTAACTCAACCAGGCCCCGCCCCTTACCATAACCACCAGTTTCAACACACTACTAACTAACTCAACCAGGCCCCGCCCCTTACAATAACCACCAGTTTCAACACACTACTAACTAACTCAACCAGGCCCCGCCCCTTACAATAACCACCAGTTTCAACACACTACTAACTAACTCAACCAGGCCCCGCCCCTTACCATAACCACCAGTTTCAACACACTACTAACTAACTCAACCAGACCCCGCCCCTTACCATAACCACCAGTTTCAACACACTACTAACTCAACCAGGCCCCGCCCCTTACCATAACCACCAGTTTCAACACACTACTAACTAACTCAACCAGACCCCGCCCCTTACCATAACCACCAGTCTCAACACACTACTAACTAACTCAACCAGGTCCCGCCCCTTACCATAACCACCAGTCTCAACACACTACTAACTAACTCAACCAGACCCCGCCCCTTACCATAACCACCAGTCTCAACACACTACTAACTAACTCAACCAGGTCCCGCCCCTTACCATAACCACCAGTCTCAACACACTACTAACTAACTCAACCAGGCCCCGCCCCTTTAGTCAACGTATTAAATGAGGAATATTGTGACTGTTGGTTCCCGGAAGAAAACTCAAGACTAAAATGGAGGCGTTTCAGGAGTTCAGAAACACTGACACTGATAGAGAGAATAACAGCAACATTACACACTAAAGATCAACATATACAAAACCAGTCACATAAAACATCCGCATTTGATTATGGGCCACTTTATAAACTCCCAGGCCAGACTAATCAGACATAATGACCAAAGTCACACAGACGCTATTTATCTCCGTTAAGCCCAAGTCGACTCCGCTAAACAATATTCCAAACGCTTTCCTGTTTCAATATGTTCAATAGATTAAAGATGAACAAGAGACCTCATTTCAGACCTTCTTGAGTCGGTCACGCAACCATAGCAAACACTGAGAGCACACACACACACACACACACACTCTTCATTAAACTCTCCGGCCTCTGCGCCGCGGGCGGGAACTCAGGGAAACGCTCAGATGCTGTTTCTTTGAGTATAAATAATCATATGCATGTTTCAGAAA
Source organism: Romanogobio albipinnatus (assembly GCA_023566225.1). Taxonomy (NCBI): domain Eukaryota; kingdom Metazoa; phylum Chordata; class Actinopteri; order Cypriniformes; family Gobionidae; genus Romanogobio; species Romanogobio albipinnatus. Next base: position 49,909,174 of record CM042256.1, on the reverse strand, counting down.
TCAGCTGTATGAAGGATTTAACACTCGATCCATGTTCATGAGCTCATCCATCAGGATTCTTTCTAATGTTTTCATTTAGAAAATACTAATAAAGTTCCACAAATGATTACAAAGAAGTAATATAGGATGAAACGGAACTTACTCTAAAAAACATTATATACAAAACCTTGTAGTAGTTTTAGTGAAGTACCGAAATGAATTATTTGCTTTTGCATCATCTAAACTTTTTCTTTTTGTTCCGGATTGATCTTCAGGAGCGACAGCGGATGAATTATTAACCACCAGCCGACACATTAAACACTATCAAACTAAAACGCGTTCAACACTAAACGAATGACTTTAACCTCATTACTGAACATCACTACTACTCTTATTCATCAGGGACGCATTAAACTGATCAAAAGTGACATTTATAATGTTACTAAAGATTCTGTTCCTAATAAATTCTTTTGAATGTTCTATTCATCAAAGAATCCTGAGAAAAAAACGGTTTGCACAAAAAATATGACAGTTTTCAACACTGATAATAATCATAAATGTGTGTTGATCATCAGATCCTCATATGAGAATGATCAGTGAAGGGTCATGTGACACTGAAGACTGGAGTAATGATGATAAACTCAGTTTTGATCACAGGAATAAATTATATTTTACTATATTTTCACATAGAAAACAGCCGATATACACTAGAATAATATTTCATAATTTTTACTGTATTTTTGATCAAATAAACTCAGTTTTGATCACAGGAATAAATTATATTTTACTATATTTTCACATAGAAAACAGCCGATATACACTAGAATAATATTTCATAATTTTTACTGTATTTTTGATCAAATAAATTCAGCTTTGGTTACAGAAATAAATTATATTTTACTATATTTTCACATAGAAAAAAGCCGATATACACTAGAATAATATTTCATAATTTTTACTGTATTTTTGATCAAATATGCTTTGAGTGCTTAAAAATATGAGTGATAGTAAATATGTCATGAGCTCATGCGTGCCGTACCGCTGTATGTGACGATCCTGGTGGTGGAGTCTCCCTCTCCGAAGCGTGTGATCGGAGTGAGCCGGACCACATAGGCCTCGGGTCGGATGAGCTCCGTCAGGTTGTGTGTGATCAGTTCTCCCTTCTGGATGTTTCCCTCCACAGGAATCTCCTGCTCCCACCAGCGCTGCTGCCCCGTCTGAAGGACAAATCAGGCTGACATCACCGTTCAGGGAAAATACATCGCTTGCATTTCCTGTCAGGATGTTAAAGAGTCCGTGTTATGCCCTTTCTGGCTCTACTAGAGCAGGCTTTCCTGCTTGAGTGTTGATTATTTCCTCATATTCTCCAGTGTTGCGGCTCCTCTCTTCCCAGTCTATCAGTAACGCTCTGTTTACTTCCTGTCTCTATGACATAAATACTATATAAATATATATAAATACTGAGTCATATTACGGCTTGCAATTTTGGGCAGGTTTTCAAATACAGACGTTAAAACGGCCGGCTGTACAATCACACTGACAGAGACTGGACCAGGGTTATTATTGTCATTCATTAAAACTATTCTAATATCTCTCTACCTTGGTGTTGCGAGCTCACACTCATCTGTGTAAAATGAGTGCACACACACTTGATGTAACCTCTGAAGCAGATTTCTGGAGATCTGATCAGAGGAGGAGAACAGTAGCGAGGTGCTGGATCCCCTTCAAGGGAACGAGACGCTGCGTCACTGCTCTGGGAACGCCTCTGCGTGATTGCGTCGTGAAGCACGTATGTCATCAGTCCAATAGAGAGACGGAATGTCATAGGCGGGTGACGTCATAGACCCTGAAGCTATAAAGCACACCGGCAAACACACGCCGTTAGCTTCTGTTGCCTTCAACAAGCGCTCTGTCCAAAGTGTCTTTGTGTTGTGTCTGAGTTCAGACTGTTTTGTTCGTTTGTTCTCACACCCACATTTATAGAGAGAAAAAGATATGACGAGCGAACAGCGTTACAGACAGTGTGTTCCTCCCTGCTCACGCTACATTACGAGCGGGGATACACACTTGATGTGCGTTGTTTGTTTGGGAGAGCAGCATGCGCAGTCGGCACTCGAGGGTGCCGGCTGCGAGCATTGTGAGGCGCTGCCTCTTCGCGTGCTGCGATCCCGCCGGGCGCTCTTCGAGGAGGGCGTCCCGGCTCGCGCTCCCCACGGCACGGGTCCCGCTGTTGCTGAGGCTCAGCGGTGGCATATGTTGTGGGGTTCGCAAAAGGATCTGACGGAGGGGATGGAGACGGGCCCCGCCCTATCTCTTCCTTCACCCGTCAGATCCAGTGCCGCCTCTCTGGGATCGGGAGCCCGCTCTGCGGCTTCTCCCGCCCGCCCGGGGAGCGGCCGCGATGCTGCAGCTATCTTCCTCCGAGGAGGTTGATGTCTGTAGCATCGAGGCAGGGGGTGAAGACTCGTCACTTCAGTCCCCTGCAAGTGAGGAGCTCATGGAGGTGCTGAGCAGAGCAGTGGCCAGACTACACATTGACTGGCCACATGAACATCATGAGCGAGCTGCCGTAAAAAGCAGACTCGACGAGCGCTTTCTCCCCGCGCGCTCTGTTCAGCCTCCTCGTAGGAGTCTGCCGTTTTTCCCGGACCTACACACCGAGGTGTCGAGGTCTTGGAAGCGGCCCGTGTCTTCACACATTTTCACCCCGCACACGTCGGAAAAGGAAAAGGAAAACACGGAAAAGACACGGTTATGGTCAGCTGCCTTGGGTTGAACAGACGCTCGCGAGCCATCTGTCACCCGAGTCTGCGTCGACCATAAAGGCTCTGACTTTGCCCACAAAACCGCTAAAAGTTACATCATCTTTTGTGGGCAAAGCGTACTCGGCAGCAGGTCAGGCCGCTGCATGTCTGCACACAATGTCTATCGTGCAGGCATACCAGGCTGATCTGCTAAGAGACCTGGGGGAGAGCCACGAGATCGGAGTTGATACTATTAATGAACTCCGATCGACTGCCGATCTCGCTCTCCGTGCCACCAAGGAGACGGCTCGATGCGTCGGCCATTCTATGGCAGCCCTGGTGGCCACGGAGAGACACTTGTGGCTCAACCTTACGGATATTAAGGAAAGGGACAAGAGCTTTTTGCTTGATGCGCCGCTGTCTCCGGAGGGCCTGTTTGGTGACGCTGTCACCACGGTTACTGACAGGTTCCTGGAAGTGAAAAAACAGGCAGCGGCACTCAAGCAGTTCCTTCCCCGTAAGCCCCAGGTCTCGGCTGCTGCTGGGCGGGAGCAGCAGACGCAGAGTACAAGCTCCTCACACAGGGCGCAGCAGAAAGTGAGTGTCGCCACTCGTACACCCCCGCAGAAAGGGTCGTCGGGTGCGCGGCGCTCACAGGCGCAGCTTTCTAAACCCAGGGCTGATCTGAGGACAGTCATTGTGGCGAGGAAGGCTGCGTCAAAGAAGTCCTGACGCCTCTGGGCCCAGGACAGTGAGGGTGATCCCCTCCGCGGGCGAACGGTGCTCACCGCTGTACACGGTACCCGTGCGTCCGCGGTTCCCTCACGGGTTCAGTCCGCCAACCCTGCCCGAGTGCCGGGGCGCGGAGGGGCCCCGCGGGTCATCCGAGGATGGACCGCACCTTCTTCGGAGGTAGAAGGTTCCCTGCCGGTTCGCCGCTTCAGGGCGCTGCACTCGCGGTGCAGAGTACATCAGAGACCAGCCTCGAGAGGCTGGTTCCCTTAGTACATTTTGTGTCAGAGTGGGAAAATCTGCCTCACATATCTCATTGGGTCCTGCGATGCGTAAAGTTGGGGTACGCGGTTCAGTTCAGATGCCGTCCTCCCAGCTTCAACGGGGTCCTCTCCACAGTGGTGGACCCCGTGCAGGCTCTGGTGATGACTCAAGAAGTACAGACTCTGCTGCAAAAGGGGGCTATAGAGAGGTTTCCCCCCCCAGACAGGGAGTCAGGCTTTTACAGCCGGTACTTCATAGTGCCAAAGAAGGATGGTGGGCTGCGCCCCATCTTGGATCTTCGCGTCCTGAACCGAGCCGTGGCAAAGCTCAAGTTCAGGATGCTGACACTCAAACAGATCGTGTCTCAGATCAGGTCCGAGGACTGGTTTGTCACGATAGATCTCAAAGATGCATATTTCCATATCTCCATCCTTCTGCAGCACAGGAAGTTCCTGAGGTTCGCTTTCAGGGGAGAAGCGTACCAATATCGAGTGCTTCCTTTTGGTTTAGCCCTTTCACCCCGCACTTTCACGAAGTGTGTGGACGCTGCTCTGGTCCCCTTGCGTTTGCAGGGGATCCGCATTCTCAATTACATCGCCGACTGGCTGATACTAGCACAGTCAGCACGTCTCGCGGTTCAGCATCGAGATGTTGTTCTCGCGCATATGAGGAGGTTGGGGCTGAGGCTCAACTCCAAGAAGAGTGTTCTTTCTCCTGTGCAAAAGATCACTTATCTCGGGGTGAGTTGGGATTCGGTCGCTATGCAGGCTCGTCTGTCGGAGCCTCGCGTGGGGTCGATCCTCTCAGCCGTGAAAGGGGTGAAGCAAGACCAGCCGCTCACTGTAAAGCAGTTTCAGAGACTGTTGGGTCTGATGGCAGCCGCATCCAACGTGATTCCTTCGGGCCTGCTGTTCATGAGGCCGTTACAGTGGTGGCTCAAGACCAGGGGTTTTTTCCCGAGGGGGAACCCCTTTCGCGTAATAAAGGCAACGCGGCGGTGTCTCCGCACCTTGGTTATGTGGAAGGACCCCAGGTTCCTGACCCAAGGCCTGTCGCTGGGGGCACCGTGTCAGCGTACGTCTCTGACCACGGATGCCTCCCTGACGGGCTGGGGGGCGACCATGAGTGGTCGCTCGGCCCAGGGTCTGTGGCAGGAGCACGGGCGTTCGTGGCACATAAATTGCCTGGAAATGTTGGCGGTGTTTCAGGCTCTGAAGCACTTCCTGCCGCATCTCAGGGGCCATCATGTGCTTGTACGCACAGACAGCACATCGGTGGTCTCCTACATCAACCATCGGGGGTTTGAGGTCCCGTCGCCTATACAAGCTAGCGCGCCTTATCCTCCTCTGGGCTCAGGGAAAATTGCTGTCAGTCAGGGCTATGTACATTCCTAGGCGGTTGAATGTGGAAGCAGACATCCTGTCGAGGCAGGGGCCAAGGCCTGGGGAGTGGAGACTCCACACCGACGTGGTGGAGCTCCTTTGGGAGAAGTTCGGCAGGGCCCAAGTGGACCTGTTCGCCACTCACGAGAACTCTCATTGTCGTCTGTGGTTCTCCCTGTCGCCTCCAGCTCCTCTAGGACTGGATGCGATGGTACAGGAGTGGCCGAGGCTGCCCCTGTACGCTTTCCCCCCGATCGCTCTGCTTCCGGGAGTTCTAGAGAGAGTACGCCGGGACGGGGCCCGTCTCCTGCTAGTAGCCCCGTTCTGGCCGGGCCGAGTATGGTTCTCGGATCTGGTGTCTCTCCTCGACGGCTCTCCCCTGGAGATCCCGTTCAGGAGGGACCTTCTCTCTCAGGCGGGTGGAGTTTTTGTTCACCCCCGCCCGGAGTTGTGGAAACTGTGGGCTTGGCCTCTGAGGGGGCCCAGCTCATAAGTTCCGGTCTCTCAACTGAGGTTGTTGAGACCATTCTACACTCCAGAGCTCCCTCTACGAGGAAACTTTACTACCTAAAGTGGAGACTCTTCATCTTGTGGTGTCGAGATCGCCTGCGGGATCCAGTTAACTGCCCTGCAAGCGTGGAGTTCCTGCAGGAGAGATTCTCTGCTGGGTTAGCCCCCTCCACACTAAAGGTGTACGTGGCGGCCATAGCTGCTTACCACACTCCTTTGAGTGGAGTTTCATTAGGGCGACACCCGCTAGTAACCCGTTTCCTCCGTGGAACCTTGAGGCTGAGGCCTGTGACACGCACCAGGGTGCCGGCCTGGGACTTAGCCATCGTCCTGCAAGGCCTTTCCGAGGCTCCCTTTGAGCCGCTCGAGGAAGTTGCTGAAAAGTTTCTCACTTTCAAGACATTATTTCTTCTTGCTATTTCTTCTCTAAAAAGAATTGGGGACTTGCAAGCCCTCTCTGTTGCACCCTCGTGCTTGGAATTTGCTCCGGGTATGGCTAAGGCTTTTCTCTCTCCGAGGCCCGGGTACATTCCTAAGGTCCTCACTAACCCTGTCAGACCTATTGTGCTCCAGGCCTTCTGTCCTCCGCCCTTTGTGACGTCAGACCAGGAAAAGTTAAATCTGCTTTGTCCCGTTCGTGCGTTAGACGCCTATGTCCAAAGAGCTGCCCTGTGGAGAAAAACCGATCAATTGTTTGTTTGTTACGGACCTCCATCCCGTGGGGGTCCGGTGTCAAAGCAGAGGATGAGCAAGTGGGTAGTCGAGGCTATCTCACTGGCTTATATGGCGGCCGGACAGCCTTCTCCTTTGGCTGTTCGGTCCCACTCTACTAGGAGTATGGCTGCCTCTCAAGCTCTCTTAGCAGGGGCCTCCCTGCAGGAAGTTTGTGATGCGGGTGGTCCTTGCCACATACTTTTGTCAGATTCTATGACCTAGATGTTAATGCTACTCCGGGGTCTTGGGTACTCGCCTCGTAACTATCACAGGCGGGCATCCAGACTCGCATGGGGACGTGGGTATTCTCGTTCCCAGAGCGGTGACGCAGCTCGAGTTCCCTTGAAAGGGAACGTCTCGGTTACGACTGTAACCTTAGCTCCCTGAATAGGGAATGAGACGCTGCGTCACCCGGCCATACTACTCGCATGCCTGCAAGCGCCTTGTTTCAGGCCTTCTTCAGAAGCTAACGGCGTGTGTTTGCCGGTGTGCTTTATAGCTTCCGGGTCTATGATGTCACCCGCCTATGACGTTCCGTCTCTCTATTGGACTGATGACATACGTGCTTCACGACGCAATCACGCAGAGGCGTTCCCCAGAGTGGTGACGCAGCGTCTCGTTCTCGTTCTAACTAAGGTTACAGTCGTAACCGAGACGTTCTCTGGAGGCGGATCTGATGGATCGTGAGATTCACACGGGAGACACACGGACCAAACGAGGCAAGAATACAGTAAAATATAAACTATAAAAATGATAATAAAATTAAAATAAATAAAATGAGTAATATAATAATTAAAATAAAATATTCATTAATTATATAATATAAAATTGTTGTAATATTGAATTAAAACAAAATAGCACTGACCTAAGCAGACACTTAGGATCCATTGGAAAATAAAATAAATAAAATATAAATAACTCACAAAGACATGAGAAATGAATGCAAAATACATTTAAATGAGTAAATAAAATACAATAAAATAAATGATTCATGAAGACATTAGTAAATAATTCAAAATAAAAAAGCAAAACAACATAAAAAATAAAATAATAATAAAAAGAACAAAAATTCATTAAATTAAATGAATAAAAATAAAATAAAATTATTATATGTATTTTTTAATTACTCACAAAGACATGAGAAACAAATGCAAAACACAATTAAATGAGTAAATAAAATACAACAACAAATAAAATTACTCATGAAGACATTAGTAAAGAATTCAAAATAAAATAAAAAAGCAAAACAACATCAAAAATTAAATAAAATAATAAATGAAATTGCTAATGAAGACATGAGTAAAGCATGCAAAATAAAAATAAATATTTAAGTAGATAAGCAAACAAATAAATTCATCCAAATATTTATTTAAAGAATGAAAAATAAAAAACTTAAAATGAAATTTTGAATAAATGCATCCATTAAGGATCCACTGGAAATAGTGCACTATATAGGGCGACCTTGGCATACTATTTCCAACATATGATGAAGACATGAATAAAGAATGTAAAATAAATAAATTAATAGATGAATAATTTTGTAGGCAATACTGACCTAAAGCCCTGCACAGACTGAGGACGCTGAGGATCCACTACAGGGAAAAGCTGGCAAACTATTCCAGCACACAATGATTGATTTAATGTGACCTGTAATCTCACATGATGTGCTCTAGTATGGATCGCACGTGAAGAACGACTGCAACCTGCGTGATGCTCTCTGAACTAAAGCTTCATCCACACTCTGAAGATCATCCATTATGAAGGCCTTCAGTGTTAATTCAGAGCAAAGCTGGAGCCGTGAGGAGTCGACTGAACTGAGCTAAAAATAGCCCATCTCTCCACTCCTGCTCGACATCCGGGGCTCCGGGGCCGTGATTTATTTACCAGGAACTCTCGCTTTCCTGCTTCTTATTCACTCACGGACCATCAAAGCGGTTCAGCCGGGGAAGAAGTCACAGCGAACATCACATCGCTGCGAGAAACAGCCAATTTAATGTGCTCCGCCAGGACATAGAGTCCTTACTCACAGCGCAAACATCCCATTACACTACACGTGTCTTACAATGAGTGTGTAACGAAAATACCATCACAGCGCAAACATCTCATTACACTACACGAGTCTTACAATGAGTGTGTAGCCGAAAATACCATCACAGCGCAAACATCTCATTACACTACACGAGTCTTACAATGAGTGTGTAGCCGAAAATACCATCACAGCGCAAACATCTCATTACACTACACGAGACTTACAATGAGTGTGTAGCCGAAAATACCATCACAGCGCAAACATCTCATTACACTACACGAGTCTTACAACGAGTGTGTAGCCGAAAATACCATCACAGCGCAAACATCCCATTACACTACACGAGTCTTACAATGAGTGTGTAGCCGAAAATACCATCACAGCGCAAACATCCCATTACACTACACGAGTCTTACAATGAGTGTGTAGCCGAAAATACCATCACAGCGCAAACATCCCATTACACTACACGAGTCTTACAATGAGTGTGTAGCCGAAAATACCATCACAGCGCAAACATCTCATTACACTACACGAGTCTTACAATGAGTGTGTAGCGAAAATACCATCACAGCGCAAACATCCCATTACACTACACGAGTCTTACAATGAGTGTGTAGCCGAAAATACCATCACAGCGCAAACATCCCATTACACTACACGAGTCTTACAATGAGTGTGTAGCCGAAAATACCATCACAGCGCAAACATCTCATTACACTACACGAGTCTTACAATGAGTGTGTAGCCGAAAATACCATCACAGCGCAAACATCTCATTACACTACACGAGTCTTACAATGAGTGTGTAGCGAAAATACCATCAAACGCAAACATCTCATTACACTACACGTGTCTTACAATGAGTGTGTAGCCGAAAATACCATCACAGCGCAAACATCTCATTACACTACACGTGTCTTACAATGAGTGTGTAGCCGAAAATACCATCACAGCGCAAACATCCCATTACACTACACGAGTCTTACAATGAGTGTGTAGCCGAAAATACCATCACAGCGCAAACATCTCATTACACTACACGAGTCTTACAATGAGTGTGTAGCGAAAATACCATCAAACGCAAACATCCCATTACACTACACGAGTCTTACAACGAGTGTGTAGCCGAAAATACCATCACAGCGCAAACATCCCATTACACTACACGAGTCTTACAATGAGTGTGTAGCCGAAAATACCATCACAGCGCAAACATCTCATTACACTACACGAGTCTTACAATGAGTGTGTAGCGAAAATACCATCAAACGCAAACATCTCATTACACTACACGTGTCTTACAATGAGTGTGTAGCCGAAAATACCATCACAGCGCAAACATCTCATTACACTACACGTGTCTTACAATGAGTGTGTAGCCGAAAATACCATCACAGCGCAAACATCCCATTACACTACACGAGTCTTACAATGAGTGTGTAGCCGAAAATACCATCACAGCGCAAACATCTCATTACACTACACGAGTCTTACAATGAGTGTGTAGCCGAAAATACCATCACAGCGCAAACATCTCATTACACTACACGTGTCTTACAATGAGTGTGTAGCCGAAAATACCATCACAGCGCAAACATCTCATTACACTACACGTGTCTTACAATGAGTGTGTAGCCGAAAATACCATCACAGCGCAAACATCTCATTACACTACACGAGTCTTACAATGAGTGTGTAGCCGAAAATACCATCACAGCGCAAACATCTCATTACACTACACGAGTCTTACAATGAGTGTGTAGCCGAAAATACCATCACAGCGCAAACATCTCATTACACTACACGTGTCTTACAATGAGTGTGTAGCCGAAAATACCATTGCTTCTCTTTCTCCCAGACATTTACATTTTTGAACATTTTATGAGACATTCATCAAGTGTACACAGACCTAAAGGATTATTAGGAACAGCACACTAATACTGTGTTTGACCCTTTGGCCTTCAGAACTGCCTTAATTCTACGTGGCATTGATTCAACAAGGAGCTGAAAGCATTCTTTAGAAATGTTGGCCCATATTGATAGGATAGCATCTTGCAGTTGATGGAGATTTGTGGGATGCACATCCAGGGCACGAAGCTCCCGTTCCACCACATCCCAAAGATGCTCTATTGGGTTGAGATCTGGGGACTGTGGGACGCCCATTTTAGTCCAGTGAACTCATTGTCATGTTCAAGAAACCAATTTGAAATGATTGGAGCTTTGTGACATGGGGCATTATCCTGCTGGAAGTAGCCATCAGAGGATGGGCACATGCTGGTCATAAAGGGATGGACATGGTCAGAAACAATGCTCAGGTAGGCCGTGGCATTTAAACCATGCCCAATTGGCACTAAGGGGCCTAAAGTGTGCCAAGAAAACATCCCCCACACCATTACACCACCACCACCAGCCTGCACAGTGGTAACAAGGCATGATGGATCCATGTTCTCATTCTGTTTACGCCAAATTCTGACTCTACCATCTGAATGTCTCAACAGAAATCCAGACTCATCAGACCAGGCAACATTTTTCCAGTCTTCAACTGTCCAATTTTGGTGCAAATTGTAGCCTCTTTTTCCTATTTGTAGTGGAGATGAGTGGTACCCGGTGGGGTCTTCTGCTGTTGTAGCCCATCCGCCTCAAGGTTGTGCGTGTTGTGGCTTCACAAATGCTTTGCTGCATACCTCGGTTGTAACGAGTGCTTATTTCAGTCAAAGTTGCTCTTCTATCAGCTTGAATCAGTCGGCCCATTCTCCTCTGACCTCTAGCATCAACAAGGCATTTTGGCCCACAGGACTGCCCCATACTGGATGTGTTTCCCTTTTCACACCATTCTTTGTAAACCCTAGAAATGGTTGTGCGTGAAAATCCCAGTAACTGAGCAGATGGTGAAATACTCAGACCGGCCCGTCTGGCACCAACAACCATGCCACGCTCAAAATTGCTTAAATCCCCTTTCTTTCCCATTCCGACATTCAGTTTGGAGTTCAGGAGATTATCTTGACCAGGACCACACCCCTAAATGCATTGAAGCAGCTGCCATGTGATTGGTTGATTAGATCATTGCATTAATGAGAAACTGAACAGGTGTTCCTAATAATCCTTTAGGTGAGTGTATGTCAACGAAACTAATCTTTAATCTTTTCAGAAAACTGAAACTTACTTTCTAATATGGCCATGGGTGCACACTCTAGCCAAGGAACCGTCTTCCTCCATTTAGCTATAAACTGATCAGTGTTCAAAAAAGTTGGGAAACTTCATATGACCCTACAAAAGTGATTACTGATAGGCTGTCTGCTACAGAAACGACTTTCGACTTCGAGGACCTTGATAGAAATGTAGTGGAGTAAAAAGTACGATATTTGTCTTTCAAATGTAGCGAAGTTAAAGTAAAAGTTTCCCTAAAAAATAATACTTCAGTAAAGTACAGATACTCAAAAAGTACAGTACTCAAGTAAATGTACTTAGTTACTGTCCACCTCTGTTCCAGTGTACGGGTATTTAAAGAGTCGTTGACCTTCCCAGCACTGACCTGTCGTATTCCCAGGCGGTAGGCCATGATGCGGTCCACTGCGCCGGGGTTCATCTGCGTCCACTGCAGCCTGTAGCCGTACACGCGCGGCCGGTTCTGCCACAGCGGGCTATAGGTGTCATAGTAAAACTCTGGAGCGAACGCTTTTCCTGCACACACCACACATAGGACAAATCAATTCACACCCATTCATAAAATAAATAAAATAATAAATCAACTCTGTGACCCACAGCCATTACATTTTTAAAAGAGTAATATTCTAAACCTAACCTAATCTTGACAAACTATAGTTTTCATATTTGGTGACTGTTTTTCAAAATAAATGACAGAGCAGTAATTTATCAATTTGCAACAAGAATATGTTCATACTCATAAGGCGTGTTCAGAACAGAAAAAATCATGAAAGATTGGTAGAAACTTGTTTGTTTTCATGCCAAAGTGAATAAAGAATAAATAAAACAATTCTATTATAAATGAATAAATATATAGAGAAGTAATGCTAAATGAATGAATTAAATTATATTATGAATTAATTAATGAAAAATAACATTTAATTATAAACGATAACAATACATTTAAATACATAAGTTCTAATATGAATGACTGGATAAGTAAATTCATAGTACACACAAATTACATTATAA
>CM042256.1:49859141-49894141 GCA_023566225.1 Romanogobio albipinnatus | reverse complement strand
CTCTAATACAGAGTCTCATTAAACCGCAGAGAGAGCGAGATTAGTGTGAGAAAGAGGGATGAAAGCAGGAGAGAAAGATGGATGGCGTGTCTCAGCTCAGCATATGTCACGATCTCCCTCTGCTGAAAGCTCCATTGACTTATTGTCATACAATCTCAGCGTGAACATTAACTAGCGGATGTATCTCATTATCAGTAATTCACCTTAAAATGGAAACTACTCGAGCGATAAATTAAAGCCAGCACAATAAAACAAAAGCCAACAAAGCAGAGCCGACGAGCGTTTTTACACACCACTGTTGTTTATTCCTGTGTCGTGACATCATCGATCATGCCACACATTTCTGTAGTGATTTTACAGTGAACATGTCAATTCTCTCATCGTTTTCTCACTCTTGAGTCGGTCCAAACCTCAAAGGAAAGATGATGTGGCACAAAAAAACAAATCGGACCCCTTTGACTTTCATTATATGCATAAAAAAGTTCTCAAAATATCTTCTAAATGATGACAGAATTTAAATGTTTGGCTGAATTCACATTTTAACCCATTTAGACTTGAATCATGTACTAAGGACACAAAAACATCCATGCAGAAAATTCAGTTGCTGCCTTAAATATTTAAGCATTATCAAAATTGGCTGTACTTAAATGATATTAAAGAAATCAACCTTCCCTTGAGCCTCTGATATATAAAAGTTCATGGTGATATAAGAATATCCTGTAAGTTTCAGAGCTGAAAACGTCCTTGTTAGTCAAAGAAAAGCTTTTATAGGCCCAGAAAACGAGAGATCTCAGAATATGTCGACCACTGATGTCATAGAACGCAGAAGCACCGCCTCAAGCCCCGCCCACTGACTCGTGGAGCTAAACGGGTCGAGCAATACACACGCCGGTTCCAGCTCACGTGTGTAAGACATTGCGTTTGTTCGCTTCATTTAACCGCGGATTCGTTTGTAAACAGGACACAGGTGGAGACTGGATCTGCAGACATATTGAGATTAAAACACAATGCTGTGCTTCTGGATCCGACAGGAACGCTGCAACACACTGATGTGAGTAACACATGTGTTATATATGTTAGTGTTGCATTGCTACAGATCGTTTGATATCTATTGATTACACACCTACACAGGCTGGAGAAGCTGTTATTGGTTCATTCGGGATCAGACTCGGGGCAGGCCAAGTAATACAAAAATAACATTCCAGTCAATCGCGGGTGGATGAGATGAATCATTGTGTTTGTTTGATAAAGATATTTTTTGAGTCCTGTGAGACGCTTTCAAAACAATCCCCACATGCACTGAGAGGAGCTGAAGCTCATTAAATATGCAAATCTTACCCAATCCTAGCCAAGTCTTCAGTGCGGCACGCCCATCTAGTGTTAATTTCGTCAGACGAGACGAGACTAAATATGTTCGTCAACAACCTTTTTTTCCATGACGAAGACGAGACGATGACGAGTCTGCACCAATGTTCAAAAACGCAGACTAAGACTAAACTAACATGCATTATTGTTGACGAAAAAAGACTGGCTTAAGCGGATACACAACAGCTTCACTATACAGGTGTTTGCAGCAAGTTCTGGTAAACAGTACAGCACAGTGTGCATTGATTATTACGTCAACCACGTTTACAGTGTCACCTTATAATGGAGAGTTATGGAGATGAGTGTTAACAGTAATGTTAATGTTTTTATTTGATTTAGCCCTTTACTAATTGGTCACACTATACTCATTGGTGGTCAAATGTGACCATACACCTTAACTATTCTTAAAATAAATAGTCTATATTTTAGTTCAATAATATTTATTGAATTTTTTGAGGAGATCTTTTGGTACTAAATACTATTTGTATAATTATGGTCCATTAATGACCACTTAAAACATTTGTCTTCTAATATTTGCATTATTTATATTAAAATTAGTGTAGTAATTAAGGTTAAAATAGAGAATTCCACTGCAAAGAGGAGAATTAGAGCCATTTTGTAGCTGGAAAAATAAAAAGCCATTACCCACTGGAGCCTGTATGGCTCTTTAATCAATATACATCTAGTCTAGTTGCTCAAAAAAGTATTGCAGATCATAACTGCTTACTTATTTGTGAAATTTTAAAATGGTAATAATAGTGAATAGTAATGAATGCAAGGAAATATAATTTAACCCCCCAAAACAGTTGGCTATATACATATGAATTCATACTGAATCAAGATCGATAAATGGATATTTGTGCCCATCGTCTCATCTGCGCTGTAAATCCAGCAGTTAGCTGTGCATACATTATGCAGGTTATATTTATTTTATGTTACTTATTTTGCCACACAATATATTGAGTTTTCCTTTGACTAAAATGACGAGACTTTTAGTCGACTAAAACTTGACTAACAAAAAAAGATATGTGGATGACTAAATATGACTAAAACTAACAAGGACATTTGGCACAAGACTAAGACTAAATTAAAAATAGGTGACAAAATGAACACTACGCCCATCAAAACCCAGCGTTTCTTCATAGAGCCTCAAAACCAGTGCAGAAAATAGCCCATTACTGATTCATGATGAGGTTTCTGAATGTAAAAACCATAAGTTGACCTCAAACAACAGTATAAAAAAAAATTAAAAAGCCAGTTCATGACCCCTTTAAACTGATCTCATGTAAGTTGCTTAAATGATGTTGATTTGTTGTTGCGGTCAAACTGATTCTGAGTTCTGTGCACTGTAATGCTCACAGGCTCTGAATGGGTTAAATAAATATATCAATATTGATCATCAAAAAGATGCCATTTTTTATTGACTGTAGTTGATTAAAGTCGTTGTGTCTTCTCATGAATCCTGAAGTGGCAGATGTCCACCCAGCCGGCGTCTCGGCTCTGGCTCGATGCCGGATCAGGCTTTAAACTGACCGTGACATAAATCTCCTGCTAGAGAAGATCCGAGCCAAGCCACATGATATCTAAGAACATCTCTGAACGACACCTGGAGAAGATCCTTCAGATCAGGGAGTGATTTATAATATTAACCTTGGATATATAGCGGTGATAATGGATCTATCTATAATGCGAAAAGTGTTGGGCCGAGTTCAGGTGTTCAGTCCCTTCATGGCCACAGGTGTGTAACTCAAGCTCTAGACCTGCAGACGCTTCTACACACATCAGTGAGAGAATGGGCCGCTCTCAGGAGCTCAGAGAACTCAAGCTCTAGACCTGCAGACGCTTCTACACACATCAGTGAGAGAATGGACCGCTCTCAGGAGCTCAGAGAACTCAAGCTCTAGTCCTGCAGACGCTTCTACACACATCAGTGAGAGAATGGACCGCTCTCAGGAGCTCAGAGAACTCAAGCTCTAGACCTGCAGACGCTTCTACACACATCAGTGAGAGAATGGGCCGCTCTCAGGAGCTCAGAGAACTCAAGCTCTAGTCCTGCAGATGCTTCTACACACATCAGTGAGAGAATGGGCCGCTCTCAGGAGCTCAGAGAACTCAAGCTCTAGTCCTGCAGATGCTTCTACACACATCAGTGAGAGAATGGACCGCTCTCAGGAGCTCAGAGAACTCAAGCTCTAGTCCTGCAGACGCTTCTACACACATCAGTGAGAGAATGGACCGCTCTCAGGAGCTCAGAGAACTCAAGCTCTAGACCTGCAGACGCTTCTACACACATCAGTGAGAGAATGGGCCGCTCTCAGGAGCTCAGAGAACTCAAGCTCTAGACCTGCAGACGCTTCTACACACATCAGTGAGAGAATGGGCCGCTCTCAGGAGCTCAGAGAACTCAAGCTCTAGTCCTGCAGACGCTTCTACACACATCAGTGAGAGAATGGGCCGCTCTCAGGAGCTCAGAGAACTCAAGCTCTAGGCCTGCAGACGCTTCTACACACATCAGTGAGAGAATGGACCGCTCTCAGGAGCTCAGAGAACTCAAGCTCTAGACCTGCAGACGCTTCTACACACATCAGTGAGAGAATGGGCCGCTCTCAGGAGCTCAGAGAACTCCAGCTCTAGACCTGCAGACGCTTCTACACACATCAGTGAGAGAATGGGCCGCTCTCAGGAGCTCAGAGAACTCAAGCTCTAGTCCTGCAGACGCTTCTACACACATCAGTGAGAGAATGGGCCGCTCTCAGGAGCTCAGAGAACTCAAGCTCTAGGCCTGCAGACGCTTCTACACACATCAGTGAGAGAATGGACCGCTCTCAGGAGCTCAGAGAACTCAAGCTCTAGACCTGCAGACGCTTCTACACACATCAGTGAGAGAATGGACCGCTCTCAGGAGCTCAGAGAACTCAAGCTCTAGTCCTGCAGACGCTTCTACACACATCAGTGAGAGAATGGGCCGCTCTCAGGAGCTCAGAGAACTCAAGCTCTAGACCTGCAGACGCTTCTACACACATCAGTGAGAGAATGGACCGCTCTCAGGAGCTCAGAGAACTCAAGCTCTAGTCCTGCAGACGCTTCTACACACATCAGAGAGAGAATGGGCCGCTCTCAGGAGCTCAGAGAACTCAAGCTCTAGACCTGCAGACGCTTCTACACACATCAGTGAGAGAATGGGCCGCTCTCAGGAGCTCAGAGAACTCAAGCGTGGGGCCGTGATCGCTGGACACCTGTGCAATAAGTCCAAATATTATACTAAATATTCCACGCTCAACTGTTAGTGGTGTTATAACAAAAGTCGAAGCGATTGGGAACAACTGAGCGGGGTCAGCGCATGCTGAGGGTCACAGAACTTACTGCAGAGTCAAGAGCTCCAGACCTCCAAACTTCTGTGGCCTTCAGATGAGCTCAAGAACAGTGTGTAGAGCTTCATGGAATGGGTTTCCATGGCCGAGCAGCTCATCCAAGCCTTACATCACCACTGCAGTGGGGTAAAGCGCGCCACCACTGGACTCTAGAGCAGTGGAGACGTGTTCTCTGAGTGACCAATCACGCTTCTCTGTCTGACAATCCCATGGACGAGTCTGGGTTTGGCTTCGCCTGACTGCATTGTGCCAAGTGTAAAGTTTGTTGGAGGGGGGATTATGGGGTAGGGTTGTATATGTCTATCTATCTATAATCCATCCATCCATCCATCCATCCATCCATCCATCCATCCATCCATCCATCCATCCATCATCTATCTATCCATCCATCCATCATCTATCTATCTATCTATCTATCTATCTATCTATCTATCTATCTATCTATCTATCTATCTATCTATCTATCTATCTATCTATCTATCTATCTATCTATCTATCTATCTGTCTGTCTGTCTGTCTGTCTGTCTGTCTGTCTGTCTGTCTGTCTGTCTGTCTGTCTGTCTGTCTGTCTGTCTGTCTATCTATCTATCTATCTATCTATCTATCTATCTATCTATCTTCCATCTCTAATCTATCCATCCATCCATCCATCCATCCATCTATCCATCTATCTATCTATCTATCTATCTATCTATCTATCTATCTATCTATCTATCTATCTATCTATCTATCTATCTATCTATCTATCTATCTATCTATCTATCTATCTATCTATCTATCTATCTATCTATCTATCTATCTATCTATCGCAGTGTGTTAAATATTTAGTAAATCAATCGTTTCTGATATGTGTCACAGCGAGAACAAACCCAGACCCATTACACCTGCAGAGTCCAGCAGAGATCCCTCTGGGAGGATCCGGGTCCAGATCCGAGGCTAACCAGGAGCTGGATCGCTGCTCTCTCAGGACTTTGGCAGCCGATCGACTGACCAGATGGCAGAAATGGCAGAGCGCTGAGGGAGAGATGATGTCTGAACGATTGGCACATTAGGCATGAGAGCGAGTGAGTAAAGCACACAGCCGCAGGGCTGGAGAGATCCGCTCCACACACACATCTACACTGAACTACACCACAGAGAGGCCAATCGACCCATCCCGTCTCCTCAAACAGCCCTGATCCTTCCGGATATCAGACATCAGTCCTCATCTCTTCCCATCATATGCTCCTGACATGATCCAGCTCTGGATTTAACTCTCAAGTGGAGCACAGGAGTCGAGGTCGAGAGAAACACACGGGCTACATGACGAATGAGGAGTTCTGAGTGAACTGTCCCTTTAAGAGAACTCCCCAAACCGCACCCCTCAGCTGATCCTCAGCACTGCTGCCTCTGAGGGGTTTAATACCGACTGTGATTTAATGCTAATTTCTTCAGCCTCGTTTTACCAATTATTCTGTCGTTTATGAAGGAAACACCATCTAGAAGACGGGATTTGCTCAATTACTGGTCGAAACAAGAAACGCAAAACTCACAAACACAAACATACAGAAGGAGAAGAATGTATATATCCCTTTAATCAATCTATCCATCTATCGTTCCATCCATCCATTCATCTATCCGCCTATCATTCCATCCATCCATCCATCCATCCATTCATCTATCCGTTCATTGTTCCATCCATCCATCCATCCATCCATCCATCCATCCATATATCCACCTATTGTTCCATCCATCCATCCATCCATCCATCCATCCATCCATATATCCACCTATTGTTCCATCCATCCATCCATCCATCCATCCATCCATCCATCTATTGTTCCATCCATCCATCCATCCATCCATCTATTGTTCCATCCATCCATCTATCCATCCATCTATCCATCCATCTATCCATCCATCCATCTATCCGCCTATCATTCCATCCATCCATCTATCCGTTCATTGTTCCATCCATCCATCCATCCATCCATCCATCCATCCATCCATCCATCCATCCATCCATCCATATATCCACCTATCGTTCCATCCATCCATATATCCACCTAATGTTCCATCCATCCATCGTTCCATCCATCCATCCATCCATCCATCCATCCATCCATCCATCCATCCATCTATCCGCCTATCATTCCATCCATCCATCTATCCATCCATCCATCCATCCATCTATTGTTCCATCCATCCATCTATCCATCCATCCATCTATTGTTCCATCCATCCATCCATCCATCCATCCATCCACCTATCGTTCCATCCATCCATCCATCCATCTATCCACCTATTGTTCCATCCATCCATCCATCCATCTATCCATATATCCACCTATTGTTCCATCCATCCATCCATCCATCCATCGTTCCATCCATCCACCTATTGTTCCATCCATCCACCCATCCATCCGTCTATTTATCCATCTGTCTATCTATCTATCTGTCCATCATTCCATCCATCAATCCATTCATCCATCTATCCATCTATCATTCCATCTATCCATCCATTCATCCATCCATCATTCTATCTATCTATCTATCTATCTATCTATCTATCTATCTATCTATCTATCTATCTATCTATCTATCTATCTATCTATCTATCTATCTATCTATCCATCCATCCATCCATCCATCCATCCATCCATCCATCCATCTATCCATCTATCTATCTATCTATCTATCTATCTATCTATCTATCTATCTATCTATCTATCTATCTATCTATCTATCTATCCGTTCATCGTTCCATCCATCCATCCATCCATGACATCATAAATCCCGCCCACTCAAGGAAGTGAGGATACAAAAGCATTGTGCAATGTGGTTAGTGATCTAGTAACTCTAAGTAAGAACACTTAAGTGTAACCCGGAGTGTGACCCGGAGCGTGACCCGGAGCGTGACCTGGAGCGTGACCCGGAGTGTGGTACAGTGCGGAGTCTCACCGGTGACCAGGAAGGTGCAGCGTCCCGGCCCCACCTCGTTGATGATGTCACAGGTGTACTCGCCGTAGCCCTCTCTGGCGAGGCTGCGTATGGTGTAGTCCGTCTCGTCCCGTGAGTCGAAGTGTCCGGCGTGGAGCAGTCGTGAGCCCAGCCTCCACTCGTACCGCAGCACGCGTGACGGATGCGCCCGCAGAACACGGCAGTTCAAGGCCACCGTCCGACCCAGACCCTGGCGGACCTCCTGCCACACCGGCTCCACCGCTGGAGGGTCTGTGCAGAGACACAGTCACACATCAACATTACTCTGCTCATATGCTTACAAACATCATTTTGAAGTTGTAAATAAGGATTTTTGAAGCATGTTTTATGGTAATGGTTGAGTTAGTTAGTAGTGTGCTGAAACTGGCGGTTATGGTAAGGGGCGGGGCCTGGTTGAGTTAGTTAGTAGTGTGCTGAAACTGGCGGTTATGGTAAGGGGCGGGGCCTGGTTGAGTTAGTTAGTAGTGTGTTGAAACTGGCGGTTATGGTAAGGGGCGGGGCCTGGTTGAGTTAGTTAGTAGTGTGTTGAAACAGGCGGTTATGGTAAGGGGCGGGGCCTGGTTGAGTTAGTTAGTAGTGTGTTGAGACTGGCGGTTATGGTAAGGGGCGGGGCCTGGTTGAGTTAGTTAGTAGTGTGTTGAAACTGGCGGTTATGGTAAGGGGCGGGGCCTGGTTGAGTTAGTTAGTAGTGTGTTGAAACTGGCGGTTATGGTAAGGGGCGGGGCCTGGTTGAGTTAGTTAGTAGTGTGTTGAAACTGGTGGTTATGGTAAGGGGCGGGGCCTAGTTGAGTTAGTTAGTAGTGTGTTGAAACTGGTGGTTATGGTAAGGGGCGGGGCCTGGTTGAGTTATTTAGTAGTGTGTTGAAACTGGCGGTTATGGTAAGGGGCGGGGTCTGGTTGAGTTAGTTAGTAGTGTGTTGAAACGGGTGGTTATGGTAAGGGGCGGGGCCTGGTTGAGTTAGTTAGTAGTGTGTTGAAACTGGCGGTTATGGTAAGGGACGGGGTCTGGTTGAGTTAGTTAGTAGTGTGTTGAAACTGGTGGTTATGGTAAGGGGCGGGGCCTGGTTGAGTTATTTAGTAGTGTGTTGAAACTGGCGGTTATGGTAAGGGGCGGGGTCTGGTTGAGTTAGTTAGTAGTGTGTTGAAACGGGTGGTTATGGTAAGGGGCGGGGCCTGGTTGAGTTAGTTAGTAGTGTGTTGAAACTGGCGGTTATGGTAAGGGACGGGGTCTGGTTGAGTTAGTTAGTAGTGTGTTGAAACTGGTGGTTATGGTAAGGGGCGGGGCCTGGTTGAGTTAGTTAGTAGTGTGTTGAAACTGGTGGTTATGGTAAGGGACGGGGTCTGGTTGAGTTAGTTAGTAGTGTGTTGAAACTGGTGGTTATGATAAGGGGCGGGACATTTCCCAAACACACTGGAAGCGCTTGACCAATCACAACACACTGCTCCAGCTGACCAATCAGAGCACAGTGTGCTTTTCAGAAGGAGGGGCTTCATAGAGACAGGAAGTAAACAGAGCGTTACTGACAGACTGAGAAGAGAGGAGCCGCAACACTGGAGAATATGAGGAAATAATCAACACTCAAGCAGGAAAACCTGCTCTAGTAGAGACAGAACACAACATGACGGGTGTAATATGATCTCTTTAACATCCTCTACACTGGATTCGCTCATGTACGACACAAAGACATTCTGCTTGTCATATTAGATAAACATAGAGTCTCAAAACATTTCTACCACACGTGTGTAATCATGTCATACAGACAGAGACTGATGCAGCACTAACTGCATTGAAAGAAAGCCTGTAAATAAGATTTTTAATTTCAAATTGCAGAAATGAATTTTTCCGATATCAGTAAACGCCACATAAAGAGTGTTTTAAGCAGCGCCGGAGGACAAGATGAATACTGGAGCACTTAATCTGAGAGGTCGTGTTGATCCGCCTCCTCCAGATTCACTTGACGGAGAATAAAGAATACCATTTTAATGAGAGCCGGGTGCGAAAGGCTAAACTAAACACATCTCAGGGCATCTGGCACACACACACACACACACACACACACACACACACACACACACACACACACACACACACACACACACACTGAGCAAACCAAAACAAAAGGTACAAATAAAGGAAAGAGAAGCAGCTGCTATGAGTCAGAGGAGGACGAAACACATGTCGGAGTTTTTCTTGATGTAATGAAGTAAAAAACGGCATACAAGGACGACGCTTTTACAGAAATGAGCGATGCGCCGGCCGGATGCACGGCGGGTCTCTGCATTAGAGCCGTTTGCTGTGGTTTATAATGGTCTGGTGTGTACGCTCTCTTACGGACTCAAGGCTAAATTGAGGGAAATGTGGTTCAATCTCTCGGCGACGGGCTGGGAAATGCAGTTACACAAAGAGAGCATCTGCCACCAGACATCACGACCATCAGCGGCGCCTGATCATCTGTGTGTGCCTGTGATGAGTAAATACATCTGAACACATTTCTCACGGCTGTGAATCAAATAAAGAACATCGGGAGAAAACACTGACTGGATTTTGAGCTGATGATTAATTGTCATACAAATATTTGCAATTAATATTTCGGTTTTGTTCATGACACTTATGGAGACTAATGCGCTATTTTTTTAAAACTTGAAATATTATATATAATAATAATATAATTATAATAAAAAGGCCCGTATTTACTTTAATGCTGTGAGAATTCATATTTTATAATAATATTATTAATATAATATAATACAGTCTCATGAAACTCACAAAACTTCATAATAATACATAATAAATATTATATAATAAATATAACATAATATAATATACTCTATACATGTAATAATATAATAATATTTATTTAAAAGCTGTATTATCAATACAAACTGTACTTAAAATCCACAACCCCTTATCAAAGAGTAAATCATCAATCACAGACATATAGAGTCTGATGTTGTTCTTCACTAAAGGAGCTGGTCTGAGATATAAATCACCGTGTGGATGTTTCCTGTCCCGTTGTATGGCCGCTCAATATCTTAAGATTCACCTGCACAAACTCCTCTTCTGTTTGTCGAGTGCTTTCTGACAGGTGTCAATCAATCAATCAATCCAGTGCAAAGAGTTAACTCAACTAACAGACCTGCAGAGATTAAACACCTCCACTGCACTGATCTACAAGAAAACATGTGACGCCTGACCTGAAACACTGCATCAAGACAAGCTTACGCGAACATGAGACTAATAACAAATAAAATACAATCAAATAATAATATAAAAAGGCTGTATTATCCATACAAACTGTGCTTAAAATCCACAAACTCTTTTCAATTTACTAATTCGTTTTAAGCAGTTTACATAAAGAAGTTTTTCTGACTTTTTTTATTGTTCACTAAAATTTTTAATTTGTTTAAGAAATTGGTAATTGTAATAAAGTGTGAAATAAAATTCAATCTTGATTTAAAAACAACAATGAAAATTTGTGAAAAAAATTAAGTTATAAAAGTAAGTTATACAAATTTAAGTACTAAATTACTAAAATTTAAATACGCCCCCCCCCCACCCCAAAAAAATGACAAAGCACATAAAATTATTAAAATTAAAATTTGAATAAAAATCTAATAAAAAATGACAATGATAAAAAAAAACAGCAAATGTATAAATAAAAGCTATAATAGTATACATTCACCTAAAGGATTATTAGGAACACCTGTTCAATTTCTCATGAATGCAATGATCTAATCAACCAATCACATGGCAGTTGCTTCAATGCATTTAGGGGTGTGGTCCTGGTCAAGACAATCTCCAGAACTCCAAACTGAATGTCGGAATGGGAAAGAAAGGGGATTTAAGCAATTTTGAGCGTGGCATGGTTGTTGGTGCCAGACGGGCCGGTCTGAGTATTTCACAATCTGCTCAGTTACTGGGATTTTCACACACAACCATTTCTAGGGTTTACAAAGAATGGTGTGAAAAGGGAAACACATCCAGTATGGGGCAGTCCTGTGGGCCAAAATGCCTTGTTGATGCTAGAGGTCAGAGGAGAATGGGCCGACTGATTCAAGCTGATAGAAGAGCAACTTTGACTGAAATAACCACTCGTTACAACCGAGGTATGCAGCAAAGCATTTGTGAAGCCACAACACGCACAACCTTGAGGCGGATGGGCTACAACAGCAGAAGACCCCACCGGGTACCACTCATCTCCACTACAAATAGAAAAAGAGGCTACAATTTGCACCAAAATTGGACAGTTGAAGACTGGAAAAATGTTGCCTGGTCTGATGAGTCTGGATTTCTGTTGAGACATTCAGATGGTAGAGTCAGAATTTGGCGTAAACAGAATGAGAACATGGATCCATCATGCCTTGTTACCACTGTGCAGGCTGGTGGTGGTGGTGTAATGGTGTGGGGGATGTTTTCTTGGCAGACTTTAGGCCCCTTAGTGCCAATTGGGCATGGTTTAAATGCCACGGCCTACCTGAGCATTGTTTCTGACCATGTCCATCCCTTTATGAGCAGCATGTGCCCATCCTCTGATGGCTACTTCCAGCAGGATAATGCCCCATGGCACAAAGCTCCAATCATTTCAAATTGGTTTCTTGAACATGACAATGAGTTCACTGGACTAAAATGGCCGTCCCACAGTCACCAGATCTCAACCCAATAGAGCATCTTTGGGATGTGGTGGAACGGGAGCTTCGTGCCCTGGATGTGCATCCCACAAATCTCCATCAACTGCAAGATGCTATCCTATCAATATGGGCCAACATTTCTAAAGAATGCTTTCAGCTCCTTGTTGAATCAATGCCACGTAGAATTAAGGCAGTTCTGAAGGCCAAAGGGTCAAACACAGTATTAGTGTGCTGTTCCTAATAATCCTTTAGGTGTGTGTACATATAATACAGATGAAAGCTGAATTTTCTGCAATATTTTGTGTTTAAATTATCTAAAATAGATAATAAAATGAAACACGTTAAATTATATACACATAAACAATCCATTGAACACGCTAAACTTTCGTCCCTCACAGCCTTAATTATTATTATTAAAAAAGTTACACCTAGCAACACCCTAGCAACAGAGTGCTCTGTTTCCTCCCGCTCCACATCCAGCAGACGCAGCAGCAGCTTTCATTGCTCATTACAGGATGAAATCATCAAAGTGCGTCTTCTATTCAAACACAGACAGCATTAATCTGAACGCGTGACATTAGCAGATGTGTTTCTGCTCCACTCAGAGCCATTATTGAGCAGCTGCAACTGTGTGTTTTATAATCGGCTGCTGTTTGTGTTGCACGCGAGTCGAGTTCAACCCAACAGATATTTCCATTTACGCAAACACCTCAGAGCCCTTCGTCTGCCTCTAATCATGTTTATTTATTACTCTCCTGATGTAGTTCTGGAGCTGTGAGTCGTGTAACGTGTGTGGAGAACTGAACCCAGTAAACGTGCAGTGATTTACACTCTGTGCATCAAACACTGCAGCACGACTGTCTACTTCATGTTAGCAGTGCTGGCTCACCCTAGCAACCTCATACTGTAGCAACATTCTAAAAACACTCAGAACACCCTAGCAACCTCATACTGTAGCAACATTCTAAAAACACTCAGAACACCCTAGCAACCTCATACTGTAGCAACATTCTAAAAACACTCAGAACACCCTAGCAACCTCATACTGTAGCAACATTCTAAAAACACTCAGAACACCCTAGCAACCCCATACTGTAGCAACATTCTAAAAACACTCAGAACACCCTAGCAACCTCATACTGTAGCAACATTCTAAAAACACTCAGAACACCCTAGCAACCTCATACTGTAGCAACATTCTAAAAACACTCAGAACACCCTAGCAACCTCATACTGTAGCAACATTCTAAAAACACTCAGAACACCCTAGCAACCCCATACTGTAGCAACATTCTAAAAACACTCAGAACACCCTAGCAACCTCATACTGTAGCAACATTCTAAAAACACTCAGATCACCCTAGCAACCCCATACTGTAGCAACATTCTAAAAACACTCAGAACACCCTAGCAACCACATACTGTAGCAACATTCTAAAAACACCCAGAACACCCTAGCAACCTCATACTGTAGCAACATTCTAAAAACACTCAGAACACCCTAGCAACCACATACTGTAGCAACATTCTAAAAACACTTAGAACACCCTAGCAACCTCATACTGTAGCAACATTCTAAAAACACCCAGAACACCCTAGCAACCCCATACTGTAGCAACATTCTAAAAACACTCAGAACACCCTAGCAACCCCATACTGTAGCAACATTCTAAAAACACTCAGAACACCCTAGCAACCCCATACTGTAGCATCATTCTAAAAACACCCAGAACACCCTAGCAACCTCATACTGTAGCAACATTCTAAAAACACTCAGAACACCCTAGCAACCACATACTGTAGCAACATTCTAAAAACACTTAGAACACCCTAGCAACCTCATACTGTAGCAACATTCTAAAAACACCCAGAACACCCTAGCAACCCCATACTGTAGCAACATTCTAAAAACACTCAGAACACCCTAGCAACCCCATACTGTAGCAACATTCTAAAAACACTCAGAACACCCTAGCAACCCCATACTGTAGCATCATTCTAAAAACACCCAGAACACCCTAGCAACCTCATACTGTAGCAACATTCTAAAAACACTCAGAACACCCTAGCAACCACATACTGTAGCAACATTCTAAAAACACTCAGAACACCCTAGCAACCACATACTGTAGCAACATTCTAAAAACACTTAGAACACCCTAGCAACCTCATACTGTAGCAACATTCTAAAAACACCCAGAACACCCTAGCAACCCCATACTGTAGCAACATTCTAAAAACACTCAGAACACCCTAGCAACCCCATACTGTAGCAACATTCTAAAAACACTCAGAACACCCTAGCAACCCCATACTGTAGCATCATTCTAAAAACACTCAGAACACCCTAGCAACCTCATACTGTAGCATCATTCTAAAAACACTCAGAACACCCTAGCAACCCCATACTGTAGCAACATTCTAAAAACACTCAGATCACCCTAGCAACCCCATACTGTAGCAACATTCTAAAAACACTCAGAACACCCTAGCAACCTCATACTGTAGCAACATTCTAAAAACACTCAGATCACCCTAGCAACCCCATACTGTAGCAACATTCTAAAAACACCCAGAACACCCGAGCAACCCCATACTGTAGCAACATTCTAAAAACACTCAGAACACCCTAGCAACCTCATACTGTAGCAACATTCTAAAAACACTCAGAACACCCTAGCAACCTCATACTGTAGCAACATTCTAAAAACACCCAGAACACCCTAGCAACCCCATACTGTAGCAACATTCTAAAAACACTCAGAACACCCTAGCAACCCCATACTGTAGCAACATTCTAAAAACACTCAGAACACCCTAGCAACCCCATACTGTAGCAACATTCTAAAAACACCCAGAACACCCTAGCAACCCCATACTGTAGCAACATTCTAAAAACACCCAGAACACCCTAGCAACCTCATACTGTAGCAACATTCTAAAAACACCCAGAACACCCTAGCAACCTCATACTGTAGCAACATTCTAAAAACACCCAGAACACCCTAGCAACCTCATACTGTAGCAACATTCTAAAAACACCCAGAACACCCTAGCAACCCCATACTGTAGCAACATTCTAAAAACACTCAGAACACCCTAGCAACCTCATACTGTAGCAACATTCTAAAAACACTCAGAACACCCTAGCAACCTCATACTGTAGCAACATTCTAAAAACACTCAGAACACCCTAGCAACCTCATACTGTAGCAACATTCTAAAAACACTCAGAACACTCTAGCAACCTCATACTGTAGCAACATTCTAAAAACACTCAGAACACCCTAGCAACCCCATACTGTAGCAACATTCTAAAAACACTCAGAACACCCTAGCAACCCCATACTGTAGCAACATTCTAAAAACACTCAGAACACCCTAGCAACCTCATACTGTAGCAACATTCTAAAAACACTCAGAACACCCTAGCAACCCCATACTGTAGCAACATTCTAAAAACACTCAGAACACCCTAGCAACCCCATACTGTAGCAACATTCTAAAAACACTCAGAACACCCTAGCAACCTCATACTGTAGCAACATTCTAAAAACACTCAGAACACCCTAGCAACCCCATACTGTAGCAACATTCTAAAAACACTCAGAACACCCTAGCAACCCCATACTGTAGCAACATTCTAAAAACACTCAGAACACCCTAGCAACCCCATACTGTAGCAACATTCTAAAAACACTCAGAACACCCTAGCAACCCCATACTGTAGCAACATTCTAAAAACACTCAGAACACCCTAGCAACCCCATACTGTAGCAACATTCTAAAAACACTCAGAACAACCTAGCAACCTCATACTCTAGCACATTTTACCAAAATTTGCAGAGCACAACCAGCACACAATCGATCCCAAGATGTATAGCTTGCAATTGTGAGAATTTTGAGATAATTGTGATACCCCTTTTGTCTTTTATTCCATGTTAAATGGCTCACTGGGATGTTTGTGAAGATTATTAAGTGATGATTAATTTAGTCAGTAGCGGCACACAGTTGGTTGTATGCAATGGATCACGCGTAGTGCAGTCATAGTCATGAGTCCATATGCAGCATCACTGCACCGAATCTCTGAAAATGAAAAAAATAATTTAACAAAATGCTCGACAAATACTCGACGAAAAAACTGCAGACAGTTCTCTTGCGTCCTTCGACACATCATGAAAACAGTAGGGATGCATTCTGAGTGTACAATGTAGCATGAAGAATATACAAGCGTAATGCTTTAACACTCAAGAAAAGCCATTCTCGTCGCATTCACACTTTCTCCTCAATGGCGCACCAGAGACACTTTATCTCTCAGCGTGATTTCACACCACAAACACAATGACGGCGCGTCCTCCAGCACTCCTCCTCCTCCCTGAAGACTTCAAGGGACTGAAGAGCATCGCTGCCTTCAGCTGGAGAAATGGAGTTCGGTGCGACTCTCGAGCTGCTCCTTTCAGACAGTACAGTACATGTCCTTGAAAGCCAGCTTCTCAAAACACACATGGATATTCTGAGAAAATGGAAAGAGCTCGTGTGACTCATAGCTTGGCGGTTTCATTTTCAGGTTTTAATGGATGAGATCATGTGAGGTGTCTTGAGATTTATTAAGGGCGAGATTCAAAGCATAGCCGGTAAAAATGTGTTTTTACTTGTACAAAAAAAACGACTCACAAATCTGGAACGTTCAGCCAATCCCCATTTTAAATTTAGCAAGCAGCAATTAAAGGGACGAGCACAAAAAGACAAGATGAGTTATGGAGGGAGTATCAGACCAACTGCAACGTGCAACGAGCAGTGTTGGGAGTAACGGCGTTTAAGTATAACGGCGTTACTAACGGCGTTAATTTTTCAGTAACGGAGTAATCTAATTAATTACTTTTCCCAATGTTGCAACGCCGTTAGCGTTACTGAGAAAAAAAATGCGGCGTTACTATAATTGAGCTCACTGAAGCGGTTTTCATCCGAACAGGCTCTCTGTCAGTCGGACCTGCAACGTGCGTGTGTGTGTGTGTGTGTGTGTGCGCGCGCGCGCGCGCGTGGTACACATAACTGATGATGATTGGTGGGTGGGAGACAAGGTTGAGGTTGATAGGTTGAGTCCACACACACACACACACACACCTATGACGCACAGTCGCACACGCATATGCACAGTCAGCGATGGCAAGTCCAACGACTTCAAAGATAGCTTTCGCAAACTGGAAGTATAAGCGCTACTCCTCCCTCGTTGAGGTGAAAGGTAAGAATGTTTATGTGACGTGCAACTTATGCCCAGGAAGAAAGAGTCTCTCCACGTCGGTGGCCAGTAATTCTAATCTAATGAAGCCTCACATCATCACAGCCACAAAATGAGCGGCTAAAAACCCAGGCGATAACGTGAGCTCCACTACCAAAGGAGTAGTAAAGTACTGATAATATTTACACTATAGTAGGTCTACTGATAATATTTACAATATATTGAATTTTATAGGTGTCTCTCACATTGTCCCACAGCAACATTACAATAGTGTACATTAATGTACAATGTTTAGTGTCTAATTCATTCATTTAACATATTTAAATTGGGGGCATCCAAGTTATTTGACATATTTGAACTTTTGACAAAAAAAAGTAACGCAGTAATTACTTTCCCTGGTAATTAGTTACTTTTATAATGATGTAACTCAGTTACTAACTCAGTTACTATTTGTAAGAAGTAACTAGTAACTATAACTAATTACTTTTTTAAAGTAACGTGCCCAACACTGGCAACGAGTAATTCAAGACGTTTTAGATCGTTTGAAAAATCTTAAATAGAGTCACTAGTAATATGATGAGTGCCCTATTATGTTATTTTAAAGGCTCCTGGTTTTGTTTTGGAGTCTCCTACAAAGAGGTCTACATTAGAGTTTAGATTCTCTGCCCGAGCCCAAACCTTTCCCATATTTTCCACCACTATCCTATCGAGCTCTTGATCAAGCATTTGTGACTAATTATTAGCCTAATTGGGTGGGCAGAAAGCTATGCCATAATCAGAAATAATATATATATTTTTAGCAACGTAACAGTGCGTTCGTTGTGAAATGGCTGACATTGATTCTTAAAATACGGTGAATAAGCTCAATTTGCTAGCTTTAGCTAGCTTGTAGTCTCAATAGGGTGAATTCAGGGTGATTGGGACACTTTTCCCAAGTCATCTCAATGGCAATAAGTGTCCCAATCACCCTGAAATCACTCTATGTAGAGCTCAAATTGAGTAAAGAGTGTTTTTTACAACTCACCAGACTGTCCGACCTCCTCACTCACTTTCTTCAAAGCAAGATCCTTTTTATTCTGTTTCTATAAAGTATGAAGATGTGTCGTACAGCTCCGGGTATCCACATGTGATTGTGTCCTCAATGTTGTCACTACTAGAGCAGCTCCTGATTGGTTAATATCCGCCAAAGTTCCGATTTTTCAACTCACGCGTCAAACGCTTCATTCGCGTCTGGTGTGAACGCACCATAAGCACTAATACTACAACTAAGAAACAAATGTGTATAAAGTTGCACAAGTCAGGATTAGTCTAAAGATGTGTGTTAAACTCACAGCACACGCAGTGATGGAGCCCAGCATGACGCTTTGCTTAAATATTTATTTTCATTTCGAATTGTTTCATTTAAAAGTGGACATTTCAAGCTTTCTATACACATATTTATCATGTCTGTGAGGCTGAGTTTGGCTTTATTTATGAGACATGTTCAAGAGCCATTGTGATTATAATCTACTATAGCCTATTTGCTTCTTATTTATTAAATCCAGGCAATTGGCTGATGAAACATTGATTAAAATTCAGATACAAATTATACAAAACGGAATGCACTTTAAATAAAGGATTTCTACAAAACAAAACTTAATGAAGTGGTCATCTAGTGGAAACAGCCCAAACTGTCTGCAGGGTGCTAGAGCTCACAGGGCCTGAGTTACACACTTTCAACAATGAATTTATAACCAAAAAATCAAAAAGCGCCTCTTTTTGTGGAGGTTATTACAGCTCAGACAACACATACTCACATGTTTATCACTTTTAGCAGTGCTTTATGAAACTTCAAAGACACCAGTATTGTGTATTTAGATACACTGTGTGTGTGTATGGGAAGCTTTTCAATTTGGGTCGGCCAAATCCAGGCAGAAATCATCCAAAAATAAGAGGTTAAAGTTTGCAAAACAAATTACTCGAAATGTATTCAAAGTAGGAAGAACGCCAGACAATCTGCATTAGTACCCACAGTTTTAGGCAATAGTGACCCACAGCTGACTACAATATTATTTCAGTTAGCCGGTAAGTCAGAAACGTACACAATATAAAACACAAACCTATTATTTTGAACACCTGGTAGAAAATATATCAATAATTATTCATATTTATATGTTGTGATTCTGGTCCAAATAAACTGGCAAGCATTTTGCGAATCCCGCATTGAACTCCCGAGGTTTGAGGAGCAGTCGTGAGTAAAATGACGTCAAGTTATTCACGGGCGGATGATGTACAACAGAGGCGGGCATTATGCAAATGTATTCTCTAGTGACATAGAACCATAACGCAGTGAGATTCTAATTAAAAACGACTCATTGCCGGTGCAGAGTCGATTCTTTCTTTTGGGAGATAACTTTATTTATCATGCACTTTCGACTTTACAACTTTGCATTCACAAACAGCGATATTACACACTACATGAAAGGGAATATTACATAAAAACCATAATAGGGGCACTTTAATTGCTTATCACTTTCGACACAATATAACAAAATAACTAAACATGTAGGTAAAATTAACGTTAAAAAATAAAAGCTCATCCAAAATATTACTAAAACTAAAGGGTTGATAAAAAATAGGGTTGCCAAGCAGCGGAACATTTCCAGAAACTTTCCATGAGAAGTTAAGCTGGGGAATTTTGGAAATTGGGATGGTAGGACATTTGCGGTGAGGATTGGGATTCATTCTTCTTTCTGTATCTTACGGGGTACCTCAGGGCTCGATTTTAGGGCCGTTACTTTTCTCCCTTTACATGTTTCCGATGGGCTCTATATCGAATAAATATGGCATTTCATAGAAATTAAACTATAATAAAAAGTGAAATGGCACTTACACTGCACGATGAGCTCGACCACGGCCTCTCTGGGCTTGACGTTGAAGCCGTTGTACTGGTAAATATGGCATTTCATAGAAATTAAACTAAAATAAAAAGTGAAACGGCACTTACACTGCACGATGAGCTCGACCACGGCCTCTCTGGGCTTGACGTTGAAGCCGTTGTACTGGCTGGTCTGGCAGCGGTAGGATCCGCTCATCTCGCGCGACACATTCACGATCCGCAGCACACCGTCGTAGCTCTCCATCTGCATGTTTCCGTCCGGCATGGGCGCCTCTTTATCCGCCCGCGACCACAGGATGATGGGCTTGGGTTTCCCTGAAACAAGGCACTCCAGCTCCACCGTCTCACCCTCCCGCACCGCCAGCGGGGACTTGCCCTGCGGCACGGTCAGGTTCGGGGGAACTAAGAAAGAGAAAAACAGAGGAGGGACTGATATGGGACTCTAGAAAGGCAGCAGACGGGGTCGCTGAGGATGGTCAATGCTGGCGGATGTGAATGCATGAAAATGAAACCAATGTCCAACTGGTCAAACCTAACGACTCAAGGACCAAAAGCTTTAAGGAGACTACAACTTCGCATGCGCTTCATGGTCGGATAAGGGATTTTTCTACTCGATATCTCCAACATCCAAACATTAATGCATTTCAACGCTACAAAGTTTAGCCGTTGTTCGATTATCTTAGTAATGTCCTGATAACCAGATTACAGGAATGCTAACATTTATTCTCTAGGTCTATGATTATATACAGTGTCATTTTAGTATCATTACTATTTTACTTTTGATTTAATGTTTATTTTTCATATTTTCATTGTAGTTAAAGTTTTAGTAGTAATTTAAATGTATATATAGGTTTTTACTCATTTTAATTTCAGTTTTATTTTAGTACATCAAGTTAAACTAAATTTAAAAAGTAAGTTTTTGTATATGTTATTATATTTCAGTAAGCTTTCATTTTATTTCAAGCAAAGAAAATAACTATTATAACCCTGATGCAATATTGTTTAAATTTTACTTACAATTATTTAATATCATTGTGTCACTCAAGCATTTTATCTGCTTAAAGGTTTAGTTCATATCCTCGTGTCTTGTCCTTTAAAACCTCTAAGACTTTTGTTCATCTCGACACAAATTTAAATATTTTAATGAAACCTGGGAGATTTCTGTCCCTCCCTTTGACGATTCAAAAGCACTTGAGCTTCTGTTTACCATATTTGATGTTTATATGCACTTTTAAAAAGTCCACCTAATTAAACTTAAAAACTTAAGTTCAGTTCATGCCTTACATTTTAAGGATACTCAGACTGGTTTTAAAAGTCATTCCAACTCATACTTAAAAAATGTACAGTAAAAATTATGAAATATGACTCCAGTGTAGATCAGCTGTTCTCTATGTGAAAATATAGTCAAATGTAATTTATTCTTGTGATCAAAACTGAATTTATCATCATTACTCCAGTCTTCAGTGTCACATGACCCTTAACAAATCCTTCTCATTTGAGGATCTGATGCTCAACACACATTTATGATTATTATCAGTGATGCAAACGTATTCTGATGATTTGCTAATATTCAAACAC
This sequence comes from Romanogobio albipinnatus, assembly GCA_023566225.1. Classification (NCBI taxonomy): domain Eukaryota; kingdom Metazoa; phylum Chordata; class Actinopteri; order Cypriniformes; family Gobionidae; genus Romanogobio; species Romanogobio albipinnatus. The sequence continues at coordinate 49,872,103 of CM042256.1, read as the reverse complement.
ATAAAACATTGTCAGCGGTTGAGCTACAGGAACGGAGCATGACTGAAGGAGTGCATGTGGCGCTTTGATCTGATATCTGTGAGATCTGAGAAACGAACGATCCTGCATCAAAGATTCAAAATGAAAGAACCTGATTGGACCCAGAAAAGACCCACCGTCCACAGACCGAACACATCACAGGCCGCGTAATAATACGGCTTTCTGTGGATGGTTGCTCAATATCAGGCTGTGTATTAATAATGGATGTTATTCCAGGCCATTATCAGAAAGAGAAACAAGCTTTAATGAATAGCTGTTACGGTAATGGAGAAGAAGCGTGAAACCTGAACCCAACGCGAGTGCATTAGACTCCAGCTGTCCGGCCCATAAACAGCTTGCAAATGCATCTCTGGGTGGCAGTTAGCGCTGTTAGTGAGAGACGCTGCTGTTATTCTAATGAAAATAAGCTCTACAGCGCCAGCAGAGAGAGCGGGACGTCCCTCGTGTGAGATTACAGATGACCCTCTACATCACTACAAGTCCCGTCCCCTCCATAGCTCATTCTGGACCAGAACTAAAACTTAAAGGGTTACTTCAGCGACTAGCATTAAAGGATTAGTTCACTTTTAAATAAACATTTGCTCATAGGCGTCGATTTCGGGGGGGACGCATACCCACCAGTCCTTTTATACCCACCACTTTTTTTTTATTTTTTAAAACCTCGAATTCAATTTTACGGTGAAGCATTGCTGCCACACACATATTATTTTTTCCACTCAATTGTGTCGTAATAACGATATCTCATGTCGTTTTAACGACATCTTTTCTCATAATAACGAGATCTTATGTCATAAAAACGTCTGAAAAGCAGAAGCAAGCTCCGTAAAATAGGCTCTTCCTGTATCAGTGGCAGTGCCCATAGCACGAAATGGTTGTAATGTATTGATGTAGCTTACAGTTCTTAACAGCCATGGGCCGCTCATGATTAGCGTAATGACGGTGCAGCCACAAATATCAGAACTATCTATAGGCCTACTGTAATTAAGACATTCTAGAAATGTATTCAAAAGAAAGACGCTTTCAGCCTTACTCAAAGTAGAGCCCTACATTTCTGCCCGAGCCCGACGGGCCCCGACTTTTTTACGCCCCTAGGGCCGGGCTTCGGGCCAATTTTCCAGTCATAGCCTACCTCAGACGCGGGCCGGGCTTCGGACCTGTGTTTAGAGGACAGCGCTATGCAACACGCATCGCCGCAAATGAGTAAAGTAAGCCAACACGCAAACTGCCACAAGTGAAACTGAAAATAAGCTAAGATGCTCAAAAGCACAATCATCTTCATAAACACTAATGAGACTAAAGGCTCTTACCAGTGTTCAGGTCGCTCGTTCTCATAATGCGGACTTTGATGTTGAAATGAGCAGATGAATAAAATGCTCATATCTGTTGCTTTCATTGACATGAACTCCGTTAAATGTGCATATAGCGCGGGAATTTAAGATCGGATTTATATTCATTTCGCGGAGAGGTGTAAGGCAAGACAACCTGCATGTTTATTTATTATTTGTTTCGATTGTGTAGCCCGTTTCGTTTGCGCGCGCCGTTGCGATCTGCCTGCCTCATCTTGTCAAAAATGCCTTTTTACTGTGATGGTGGTGATAGAGGCTAAACGTTTAAATGATGCTTTAAGTGTTTATATGGATTTTATAAGCAAGACAAGTCAAGTGTTGATTTCAGAGGCTAAAGTGTTGGGTTAACTCACTGTCGGCCGCTGGCCGCTTGGTCGTCACTTTAAAAAGCAAAAACTTTAGTTTAACAAACAAAAAAATGCTTAAAACATTTTTCTAAATTAACTTAATAAAGAAACAAAACGAAATATAACTACTTTGACATTAAAAACAAAACTGAACTATTTTAATGGCTGCAACTAATGTGTAATAGGGAGGATAAAAAAATACACGGGCTCCAGTGGGACTCTGATAACGAAGTGGTAAAAAAATGTGCAAAAATGGAAAATATTAAAGAATTCGCGGGCGCTTTCGTCGGCATGAGTAAGATAGGCTATAAGACCCGCAATATGTCTCTCAGCTGACATTTTTATTAATTTACATTAGTAAGCTACAGGACATAGTCTTTCAAAACATGACCTGCGCGAAAGAGAGAAAAAATAATGCATCATGAACCCAGCACTTCTGAAAATGCACTTCTGAATGCGTCTCTGTCCCCAGCACATCTCAAACCAAACTGACGCCCATGCCTTTGCTGATGATTTACTCACCCTCATGTCATCCTAGATGTCCATGTCTTTCTTTCTGCAGTCGAAAAGAAATGAAGGCTTCAGAGGGCTTTAAACGACACCAGACGATGAATAAGGGCAGGGGCATTTCTTGGATTTTCATTTTAGTGGGGCTCAGCCCCCAGTGAGGGTGTGAAAAAAAAATTGGTAAGACTTTAGTTTAGGGTCCAATTCTCACTATTAACTAGTAGCTTATTAGTATGCATATTAGGATATTGGCTTACTTATACCTATAAAGCAAATATTAATGCCTCATTCTGCATGACCATATTGTACATCCCTTAAAGGACAACTCCGGTGAAAAATGAACCTAGGGGTAATTAACACAGGGTTACCGAGTGGATCGTTCTCTGGGATGCGTTTTCATGAAAATCGAATGTAAAGAGTTATATCTCTAAATAAAGAACAGAATAAGTCAAATTAAATGGCTAGATAATACCACTAACAAGGCTCACACTAACACGGTAGCATAATGAGGGTCCCTACATGCAAACCCAAACATTGAGAACTTTGTAAGTGTACAAACAGTTTAATAAGAAGATGCTTTATAAAGACAGTGCATTAGCGTATACAGACAGGAGCCATCTTGGAAAACAGTCTTGACGAATCGAGCCAGGAACGCTGTGCTAAGTGATGAACTGTGACTTGGAATCTCATATGGTCCGTTGTTTCCGGAAGAAAGCACTGAACGCAACAGAGAAAGTAAATTAATAAAAATATATTTTTTAAAAAACTGAACGCAACAGAGACTAGTGCCTCCAAAGGATACAAGAGATGGCGGATTATTCAACCGTGGCTCGACTTGTCGAGACTGTTTTCCAAGATGGCTCCTGTCTGTATACCTTTATAAGATTATATCACAGAACAGAGCAAGGCCAGCATTTGTGCTTATAAAACTTTAACTTAAATCTGGTGTCGTTTAAAGCCTGTTGAAGCTGCACTGAAACATCATTTGAACCGTTTGGTCCCCATTGAAGTCCATTATATGGAGAAAAATCCTGGAATGTTTTCATCAAAAACCTTCATTTCTTTTCCACTGAAGAGAGAAAGACATGGACATCTTGGATGAGATGAGGGTGAGGAAATGATCAGCAAAAGTTTATTAACTAATCCTTTAAGTTTTGTATCAGTAGTGTATTGGAATGACCGTGCTTCCCTCCCTCATGTCAAGGGTCGACATATTCTGAGATCTCTCGTTTTCTGGGCCTATAAAAGCTTTTCTTTGACTAACAAGGACGTTTTCAGCTCTGAAACTTACAGGATATTCTTATATCACCATGAACTTTATATATCAGAGGCTCAAGGGAAAGTTGATTTCTCAATTTATCCCCCCTTTAAAACTAAATCTAATAGAAATGACAAAAACACAACAAAATGACTAAAACTCAAAAAAATGTTATTTACTTATTTATTTATTCTGATAAAAGCCCATTATATTAGTCATTTTCCTCTTGGTTTTGAGACGAGATTGTACCAATGAGATTCTTTGTGTTCGGTCATCAGATCCGTCAGCGTTTGAAGAGTCACAGGGACGATACATGACTAAACCTACCCATCACACACACACACACACACACACACTGCCCCTGCGCCTGAACCTACCCATCACAGGAGACATTCTGCATTTTAAAATTTTCAAAAACATCACTTAGGGTGTTTGGGGACGTGTTTATACTCGACGCGCTTGCCGTTGTGCTATTTTTGACTTTGGCTGAATCCAAAATCGCCCCCTAAACCCTCAATCACTATCCCCTACTTTAGTCCACTGATACAGTTCACTTGAAGGAGTGAATGAAAATGAGTGAGTGAATTCAGACAGCCGCTGTGTGTACATCCGCTATAACGAATGTACAGCCATGCATTGTGGGATAGAATGAGTGCACTCAATAACGTCCACTATGGTTTCGGACACCACTACAAATGGCTGTCCCCTCAGATAATGCCCTATGTAGGGTATAGGGGGCGATTTCGGGTTCAGCCTTTGAAACGACATGGAGAGGTGATGTTACTCTGCATCAGTGCCTTATGACAAAGCATCTAAACGCTAACAGTTACAGAGAAATAACGGAGGCACTGCACCCTAATGTTAAGAGACAATTAAAGGGTCAGTTCCCCCAGAAATGTGAATTCTGTCATTAATGACGTCCCCTCATGTCTCTGGACAGCCGTCAGACCTCCGCTCATCTTCAGACACAGATGAAGATATTTTAGTGTAAATCCGATGCTCAGAAAGGCCTCCATTGGCTCAATGCACACACACTCTCAAGACCCATAAAAGCACTAAAGACGTCGATACAGAGTCCATCTCACTACAGCGGCTCTGCAATAACTTTATGAAGCGATGAGAATAGTTTCTGTGCGCAACAAAAAACCCTAAATAACGACTAATATAGAGATGACCGATTTCAGAACACTGCATCATGAAGCTTCAGAGCGTTATGAATCAGTGAGTCGATTCAGCGGTTCAGAGCGTTATGAATCAGTGAGTCGATTCAGCGGTTCAGAGCGTTATGAATCAGTGAGTCGATTCAGCGGTTCGGAGCTTTATGAATCAGTGAGTCGATTCAGTGGTTTGGAGCTTTATGAATCAGTGAGTCGATTCAGCGGTTTGGAGCATTATGAATCAGTGAGTCGATTCAGCGGTTTGGAGCGTTATGAATCAGCGAGTCGATTCAGCGGTTTGGAGCGTTATAAATCAGCGAGTCGATTCAGCGGTTTGGAGCGTTATAAATCAGCGAGTCGATTCAGCGGTTTGGAGCGTTATGAATCAGCGAGTCGATTCAGCAGTTCAAAGCGTTATGAATCAGTGAGTCGATTCAGCGGTTTGGAGCGTTATAAATCAGCGAGTCGATTCAGCGGTTCAGAGCGTTATGAGTCAGTGAGTCGATTCAGCGGTTTGGAGCGTTATGAATCAGTGAGTCGATTCAGCGGTTTGAGGCGTTATGGATCAGTGAGTAGATTCAGCGGTTTGGAGCGTTATGAATCAGCGAGTCGATTCAGCGGTTTGGAGCTTTATGAATCAGTGAGTCGATTCAGCGGTTTGGAGCATTATGAATCAGTGAGTCGATTCAGCGGTTTGGAGCGTTATGAATCAGCGAGTCGATTCAGCGGTTTGGAGCTTTATGAATCAGTGAGTCGATTCAGTGGTTTGGAGCTTTATGAATCAGTGAGTCGATTCAGCGGTTTGGAGCATTATGAATCAGCGAGTCGATTCAGCTGTTTGGAGCGTTATGAATCAGCGAGTCGATTCAGCGGTTTGGAGCGTTATGAGTCAGTGAGTCGATTCAGCGGTTCAGAGCGTTATGAGTCAGTGAGTCGATTCAGCGGTTTGGAGCGTTATGAATCAGTGAGTCGATTCAGCGGTTTGAGGCGTTATGGATCAGTGAGTAGATTCAGCGGTTTGGAGCGTTATGAATCAGCGAGTCGATTCAGCGGTTTGGAGCTTTATGAATCAGTGAGTCGATTCAGCGGTTTGGAGCATTATGAATCAGTGAGTCGATTCAGCGGTTTGGAGCGTTATGAATCAGCGAGTCGATTCAGCGGTTTGGAGCTTTATGAATCAGTGAGTCGATTCAGTGGTTTGGAGCTTTATGAATCAGTGAGTCGATTCAGCGGTTTGGAGCATTATGAATCAGCGAGTCGATTCAGCTGTTTGGAGCGTTATGAATCAGCGAGTCGATTCAGCGGTTTGGAGCGTTATGAATCAGTGAGTCGATTCAGCGGTTTGGAGCTTTATGAATCAGTGAGTCGATTCAGTGGTTTGGAGCTTTATGAATCAGTGAGTCGATTCAGCGGTTTGGAGCATTATGAATCAGCGAGTCGATTCAGCGGTTTGGAGCGTTATGAATCAGCGAGTCGATTCAGCAGTTCAAAGTGTTATGAATCAGTGAGTCGATTCAGCGGTTTGGAGCGTTATGAATCAGCGAGTCGATTCAGTGGTTCGGAGCGTTATGAATCAGCGAGTCGATTCAGCAGTTCAAAGTGTTATGAATCAGTGAGTCGATTCAGCGGTTTGGAGCGTTATGAATCAGCGAGTCGATTCAGCAGTTCAAAGTGTTATGAATCAGTGAGTCGATTCAGTGGTTCGGAGCGTTATGAATCAGTGAGTCGATTCAGAGGTTCGGAGCGTTATGAATCAGAGAGTCGATTCACTGGTTCGGAGCGTTATGAATTAGTGAGTCGATTCAGCGTTTCGGTGTGTTATGAATCAGTGAGTCGATTCAGCGGTTTGGATCGCCAAAGTCACATGATTTCAGCAGTTTGGCGGTTTGACACGTGATCCAAATCATGATTTGACGCTCTGAAGCTTCATGATGCAGTGTTCTGAAATCGGTCATCTCTATATTAGTCGTTATTTTGTTTTTTGTTGCGCACAGAAACTATTCTCTTCGCTTCATAAAGTTATTGTAGAGCCGCTGTAGTGAGATGGACTCTGGATCTTTAGTCTTTAGTGCTTTTATGGGTCTTGAGAGTGAGCAGTGCATTGAGCCAATGGAGGCCTTTCTGAGCATCGGATTTACACTAAAATATCTTCATCTGTGTCTGAAGATGAGCGGAGATCTGACGGGTGTCCAGCGACATGAGGGGACGTCATTAATGACAGAATTCACATTTTTGGGTGAACTGACCCTTTACGCGTTCATTGTGATTTTAGACTTGTGTTTATATTTTAATTATTTGAGTGTTTCCATGGTTGCGTTGACATTTCTGCCTTTATAACTGAGGGGATTATAATCAGAGGAAGGGTAAGTTTACAATGTGAAAATGTTAAATATTTTGCGATATCGACCGATATGAAACACCTATATCGTGATACAGTTTTGAGCCATATCGCCCAGCCCTAAACCAGACCCTAAAACCCCATGAAGGACATTCAGATCTTCCCTCATCGGTGTGTAAACCCGTCTCTCTCATTTCTGACCTATTGGACAAACATTTTCCAGCGTTTTTCCGTAACATGTCCGGCGAAAGCAGCGTCTAATCAGCGTCTGAATCTGCGGATCATTACGAGCTTCCTTTGTTTCAGTCCTGCAGCTTCTCTGCAGATAAATGAAGTCAAACTCAAAGCAGCGAGAACTAATAGTTTCGATTTGGCGCTTTGATAAAGCCAGGAGTCACGGTAAAGGACGAAGACAGCGCAAGGTTGATTGAACGCGTACAAGGGCCGCTATCTCTGCCGTCCTCTCCGAGTCCTCATTATCACAGCACATTTAAATGTAACGACTAATGCAAAGATTAATTGCTCGGCGGCAGATAGAAGCCTCCAGCTCTCTCTCTCTCTCTCTCTCTCTCTCTCGTGCTACAGCTTCATTAAAGCCGAGCAGAATGAAGATTGATTGCGTTTTGCCTCTTGGAATGAGAACGAGGCTGCTCGTCATTATTTAATCCTTCTGCTATCAGAGGGGAAGATCTCGGCACACTCCTCCTGAATAAACCATTAGCTATGCAGTTTCAAATAAAGAAAAGAAATCCAGCGCCTAATGAGCGAGAAAAACACTGCTTGCTGTAAGAAGTGACCACAATTATGGGATGGAGTGCAGCTTACACCATGAAATCAAAATCGTTTTTTAATGGAATATTGCAGTGTTTATGGGTGCACATCATTATTGTGTTAATAATCTTGAGTCAGAATAACTTCATCTGTTCTCTGATGACGAGGGCGGGGCCACCTGTCACTCACATGAGATCAGCCAATAGCAAACCACAACCATCCAATCAATTCCCCACAGACACACTCAAGCCCCGCCCTACATTTGTTCTTGTTTGCGCTTCACTCGATATACGGCACACTAGAGAAGAAGTGGCCAGTCTAATGCACCATCTTAATCAATTTAAAGTATTGTGAATTAAATAACTATAAATAACTAGATTAAAAAGATTGTTGAGAAAAACTTTAAGTTGGTTTGAGAAAGCCGGACCAGAAAGTTTGAAATGGAGGGATGGATGGATGGATGGATGGATGGATGGATGGAGGGAGGGATGGATGGATGGAGGGATGGATGGAAGGATGGATGGATGGATGGAGGGATGGATGGATGGATGGATGGAGGGATGGATGGAGGGATGGATGGATGGATGGAGGGATGGAGGGAGGGAGGGAGGGATGGATGGATGGATGGATAGATAGATAGATAGATAGATAGATAGATAGATAGATAGATAGATAGATAGATAGATAGATAGATAGATAGATAGATAGATAGATAGATAGATAGATAGATAGATAGATAGATAGATAGATAGATAGATAGATAGATAGATAGATAGATAGATAGATAGATAGATAGATAGAATGGCAGTTAATGGAGTCTGATGAGCCTGACTGAACTGTCTTGGCTTGAAAATAAATGATGTTATTGAAATATTGTAAAGTGGTCATTTGAACTACTCGAACGAACATTTAAAAAACAAAATGCAAAATCAAAATTGAATCGCTCCATAACGGATTGAGAAAAGTGCGCGCATTAGTTGGGTTAGTAAAATAACGAAATTATAGAGTTTATATTGAGTCTGTAAAACACGAAAGAACAACAAATATATCACAAAAGATTTCTTTAAAGTGAATTTCGTTTGGTATAAATTGTATCTTAATTTTAATCTGTTTTATCAACCAAATTTCCCGGATTTAATAAATAATAAGCAAATAGCCTCTAACAGACAATGACATGAGGAGGAGGCGCAGCGCGGCTTAAATGAACTACTACTTTATTCAGGGGCAGCCCTTAGTGTTTATTTCAGACGGGCCTGTATTTGATCCAGCGGGTCTCAGAGGGAGTTCTGGGTTGAGCGGCGGTGCTGAGCGGAAAGAGCTTCAGAAATGAGCGGATCTCCAGAAAGACGCTTGATCTCCACTGGAGGAAATATTACCGCTCTACGCACACACCGCAACAGTCACAATATGACCTCATGTGTGTTTTAAAAACACAATTCAACTTATAAATAATACTTTTTAATGGGCCACTTAAAATGTTTATTACAAATAAATTAGTAAATTCTAAAAATGAACAAAAATTTGCATTGCATTTGCAATCCTTTGAAACCCCCCCACTCCCCGCCCCTGATGATATCTGTCCTCTGGAGCGCTGTCACTTTTCATTTAAAACAATTATTTTTTCCAAATAGATGGAATTCGAAATACAGGCCTGCCCCTAATAAAAGCCTGCCTCAAATAAAAGCCGCTGACCTTCTGCAGTTCAGGCAAATAAAGGCCCGGCTTTTCTTTGAGGAAATACGGTGTATAGCAAACCTTGGCTGTGTGATTGACTGTACAGTATCTAAATATACACTATATTATCGGCCAGCAATATATTAAACGTTGTATATAATACATCCAACTTTAAACGCATTCATACATCATACTCTATTAAAGTGATTACAGCAAATCTTTTCCGCGTGATTGTTGATATCGTCACAATATACACCGATCAGGCATAACATTATGACCTAATATTGTGTTGGTCCCCCTGACCCGTCGAGGCATGGACTCCTCTAGACCCCTGAAGGTGTGCTGTGGTATCTGGAACCAAGATGTTAGCAGCAGATCCTTTAAGTCCTGTAAGTGGTGAGGCCTCCATGGATCGGACTTGTTTGTTCAGCTCATCCCACAGATGCTCGATTGGATTGCGATCTGGGGAATCTGGAGGCCGAGTCAACGCCTCATACTCCACAAACTGAGATGCTCTGATCCAGTCGTCTAGCCGTCACAATCTGGCCAAACTCGCTCAGATCCTCACGCTTGCCCATTTCTCCTGCTTCTAACACATCAACTCTGAGGACAACATGTTCACTTGCTGCCTAATATATCCCACCCACTAACAGATCACCAGTGTCATAATGCTTTGCCTGATCAGTGTATATAAGGCATGAAGATAGAGATATCATAAACATCTTATATGAGATATTAAACATATTAACATCATGTTTATATATAACACCTGTAAAGCTGCTTTGAAACAATGTGTTATATAAATACATTTGATTCAATGTTCCAAAGCAGAAGCGCTGGACCTGCAGATCACTTCAGAATCCCCCCCCCCCCCCCCTCTCTCTCTCTCTCTCTCCCTCTCTCTCTCTCTCTCTCTCTCTCTCTCTCTCTCTCTCTCTCTCTCCTCCCTCTCCCTCTCCCTCTCCCCTCCCCCCCCCCTCTCCTCTCTCCCTCTCTCTCTCTCTCTCTCTCTCTCTCTCTCCTCTCACTCTCTCTCTCTCTCTCTCTCTCTCTCTCTCTCTCTCTCTCTCTCTCTCTCTCTCCCTCTCTCTCTCTCTCTCTCTCTCTCCCTGCCCCCTCTCCCTCTCTCTCTCTCTCTCTCTCTCCCCCCCCTCCCTCTCTCCCTCTCTCTGGCGCTCGGCGTTGGACTGCAGGACAGGTGCGGTTGGCTCTGCTGTGTTCAAACAGGGAATGTTCTGGGCTCATTCTCAGTCCAAACATTTCCTCAGCACGAATCCCTGGCAAATGTGCAGCGTAATCTCCTCTAAATGCTTTTATTAAGAGCTCTAATTGGTCCTTCAGAAGCGCTGGAGCTAATCCTGAGAGCAGCTGACAGCCTCATCACAGGACACGCCCTCAGCCGCCCACAGCCAATCAGCTGATGGCCTCATTACAGGACACGCCCTCAGCCGCCCACAGCCAATCAGCTGATGGCCTCCCACAGCCGCCCACAGCCATCCATCAGTATGAGTTGAGTATGAGAAGAGTTTGTGTAGAGTATCAGTAGATTATGAGTAAAGTATGTGTAGAGCATCAGCTGATTGACTGTGGGCGGCTGAGGGCGTCCTGTAATGCGGCCATCAGCTGATGCTCTACTCATACTCTACTGATACTCTACACATACTCTGCTGATACTCTACTCATACGCTACTGATACTCTACACATACTCTGCTGATACTCTACTCATACTCTGCTGATACTCTACACAATCTCTACTCATACTCTACACATACTCTGCTGATACTCTACTCATACTCTGCTGATACTCTACACAATCTCTACTCATACTCTACTCAGACTCTACTGATACTCTACACAATCTCTACTCATACTCTGCTGATACTCTACACATACTCTGCTGATACTCTACTCATACTCTGCTGATACTCTACTGATACTCTACACAATCTCTACTCATACTCTACTCATATTCTGCTGATACTCTACACATACTCTGCTGATACTCTACTCATACTCTGCTGATACTCTACTCATACTCTACACAATCTCTACTCATACTCTACTCATATTCTGCTGATACTCTACTCATACTCTGCTGATACTCTACTCATACTCTGCTGATACTCTACTGATACTCTACACAATCTCTACTCATACTCTACTCATATTCTGCTGATACTCTACACATACTCTGCTGATACTCTACTCATACTCTGCTGATACTCTACTGATACTCTACACATACTCTGCTATACATACTCTGCTGATACTCTACACATACTCTACTCATACTCTGCTGATACCCTACACATTCTCTGCTGATACTCTACTCATACTCTACACATACTCTGCTGATACCCTACACATTCTCTACTGATACTCTACACATACTCTGCTGATACCCTACACATTCTCTACTGATACTCTACACATACTCTGCTGATACTCTACACATTCTCTACTAATACTCTACACATACTCTGCTGATAAAATGGTAAATGGACTGCATTTATATAGCGCTTTTAACAGACCAATGGCCATCCAAAGCGCTTTACACATTGCCTCACATTCACCCATTCACACACCAACGGCGGTGTCAACCATGCAAGGCGCCATCCAGCTCGTCGGGAGCAGCTGGGGTTAGGTGTCTTGCTCATGGACACCTCGACACTTGGTCAGGTGGAACCGGGGATCGAACCACCAACCTTCCGGTTTGTAGACAACCTACATGAACCACTGAGCCACTGCCGCCCCTACATACTCTGCAGATACTCTACACATACTCTACTCATACTCTACACATACTCTGCTGATACTCTACACATACTCTACTCATACTCTACACATACTCTGCTGATACTCTACACATACTCTACTCATACTCTACACATACAGTGAGGAAAATAAGTATTTGAACACCCTGCTTTTTCGCAAGTTCTCCCACTTGGAAATCATGGAGGGTCTGAAATTGTCATCGTAGGTGCATGTCCACTGTGAGAGACATAATCTAAAACAAAAATCCAGAAATCACAATGTATGATTTTTTAACTATTTATTTGTATGATACAGCTGCAAATAAGTATTTGAACAGCTGAGAAAATCAATGTTAATATTTGGTACAGTAGCCTTTGTCTGCAATTACAGAGGTCAAAGGTTTCCTGTAGTTGTTCAGCAGGTTTGCACTGCAGGAGGGATCTGGCCCACTCCTCCACACAGATCTTCTCTAGATCAGTCAGGTTTCTGGCCTGTCGCTGAGAAACACGGAGTTTGAGCTCCTCCAAAGATTCTCTATTGGGTTTAGGTCTGGAGACTGGCTAGGCCACGCCAGAACCTTGATATGCTTCTTACAGAGCCACTCCTTGGTTATCCTGGCTGTGTGCTTCGGGTCATTGTCATGTTGGAAGACCCAGCCTCGACCCATCTTCAATGCTCTAACTGAGGGAAGGAGGTTGTTCCCCAAAATCTGGCAATACATGGCCCCGGTCATCCTCTCCTTAATACAGTGCAGTCGCCCTGTCCCATGT
>CM042256.1:49844141-49854141 GCA_023566225.1 Romanogobio albipinnatus | reverse complement strand
AGACTAAAGCGAGGAGGAGGACGTGAAAAACATGAAGAGAGCAGAAACAAAAGCAGCCTGTCAGGAAACGGAAAACACCGGGAATCATGGACGGAGACGCAGAGATCCCCTGCCGCACATCAGTGTCACACACACACACACCGTTGCATGAGTTCATCATGTCGACACACGGCCAGAGTGCTGTCATACGGTCAGACTCCAGCTGGACACGCGTGAAGCGACACTGACTTTGTTTTATGGATGACAAGAAACTTAATCTAGAGTTGAAGCACAGCTGTGAACTGCAGCTCTTGTGGGGTGTTCCCGGTCTGCAGTGGTCAGTCTCTATCAAAAGTGAAGGACCAGTGGAGAACCGGCCACAGGGTCATGGGCGGCCGAGGCACATTGATGCACGTGGGGAGCGAAGGCTGGCCCGTGTGGTCCGATCAAACAGACGAGCTACTGGAGCTCAAACTGCTCCAGAAGTTAATGCTGGTTCTGAAACGGGTGGTTATGGTAAGGGGCGGAGCCTGGTTGAGTTAGTTAGTAGTGTGTTGAAACTGGTGGTTATGGTAAGGGGCGGAGCCTGGTTGAGTTAGTTAGTAGTGTGTTGAGACTGGTGGTTATGGTAAGGGGCGGAGCCTGGTTGAGTTAGTTAGTAGTGTGTTGAAACTGGTGGTTATGGTAAGGGGCGGAGCCTGGTTGAGTTAGTTAGTAGTGTGTTGAAACTGGTGGTTATGGTAAGGGGCGGGGCCTGGTTGAGTTAGTTAGTGGTGTGTTGAAGCTGGTGGTTATGGTAAGGGGCGGGGCCTGGTTGAGTTAGTTAGTAGTGTGTTGAAACTGGTGGTTATGGTAAGGGGCGGAGCCTGGTTGAGTTAGTAGTGTGTTGAGACTGGTGGTTATGGTAAGGGGCGGGGCCTGGTTGAGTTAGTTAGTGGTGTGTTGAAGCTGGTGGTTATGGTAAGGGGCGGGGCCTGGTTGAGTTAGTTAGTAGTGTGTTGAAACTGGTGGTTATGGTAAGGGGCGGAGCCTGGTTGAGTTAGTAGTGTGTTGAGACTGGTGGTTATGGTAAGGGGCGGGGCCTGGTTGAGTAAGTTAGTAGTGTGTTGAAACTGTTATGGTGCGTTCACACCGGACGCGATTCGCGCGAATCGCTCAAGTTGAAAAATCTGAACTTTGGCGGATATTTCGCGCCGCGTTAACCAATCACGAGCTTGCTCTAGTAGTGACGCATTTACAAGCGGAGATAATCGTGGCCGTATGAGGATACCCGGAGCTGTATGATACATCATCCTATCACTACAGGAACAGGAATAAAAGGAATAAAGGAATAAAAAGGATCTTGCTTGGAAGAAAGTGAGTTATTGTGAGCCATTGTGAGCCATTTCACAACGAGACTGGAGCAGAAAAAAAGAGCCAGAGCCAGCGGCAAATGTGAGAAGGACTAGCCGAGGAAAGGCGGGTCTCGCCGGGTAAACGAGCGCTGAGCGCCGCTGATCCCCTGGATCTCACAACTCCGAAAACGCCAGATAAAATGCTCAAATAGGCTCTTTTTATAAATGAACACAGATTTGAGCTTTAAACAACTATTATCACCTGAAAAAGTCTTTAAACTACGTTTTGTCACACATTAATAGTAGTATTTTTTACAAAAAAGACGAGCTGGCTCATATAGGGCAGAAGCCCCTCACTTGACGCGAATTCGCGTCTGTTGTGTAGTTGTCACACGCGAATTTCACGCGCGATTAGCGCGAATTTCACTCGCGAATGAAGCGAGTAAACTCAAAATGTTCAAGTGTCCACCTTCGCGCGATAAGCGCGAATAATTCGCGCTGAACGCACCATTAGTTATGGTAAGGGGCGGGACATTTCCCAAACACACTGGAAGCGCTTGACCAATCACAACACACTGCTCCAGCTGACCAATCAGAGCACAGTGTGCTTTTCAGAAGGAGGGGCTTCATAGAGACAGGAAGTAAACACTGACAGACTGGGAGAGGAGCCGCAACACTGGAGAATATGAGGAAATAATCAACAGTAGAGCCAGAACACAACATGACGGGTGTAATATGGCCTCTAAGTGATTGAATGCCCAAAATAAGATATGCATGTGAAACCAGTTCCCATATTACCAAATGCTACTTCATCAGGAACAGTGTGAAAGGTCAGTGTGAGACGGTCACCCGCTCGAGTCACTGCTAGATAAAGCACAGCACCTGCGCTCAGTGTTAATTTCTCACCCTGCTGAGCTGAAAGACACGCAGCGCTGACCTTTTCACATCAGATAACGGCCTCAGAAGACGCCTGTGACTCTGGATGAGATAATACAAATGTCACAGACTCAAAATCACCAACGCAGATCGCATTTGACTCTGATGACAGCGACCCTGTGACCTTCTGAGATCAGATCCGGTTCTGTCAGAGGAAGCTGCACTGTCCTAGAAAACACAAGAGTCCCAAATAATGTGGGAAAGATGGAATCTAATCGCTTGAAGAGAAAAATAAATTGAATTTCTCTTGGGGGCAAAAATATTCAAATTCTCATTAAAGTCATTAAAGCGCTGACTAAATCATAACTCAATTAATTCAAAGCATCTGTCGTGTTTACGGTGATGAAGGTGGAAAATACATCTGTTGCTTTAAAAATAAATAAAAATAATAATAATAATATATTTAATGACATTTATCAACAGTAATGATACTTTAACTGCAAAACATATGGCCTTAAATATGGCCTTAATCTTTTTAGTGCTTTTGCAAAATATATTTTTTTTATTTTGGGGTTTTATTTTTTCCTATATTTTTATACAACTAGTTCATCAAGGGTAAATCAGTCTTACTTTTATATTCAAATAATAATAATAATAATAAAAATAATAATAATAATAATAATAATAATAATAATAATAATAATAATAATAATAATAATAATAATTTACATGTTTATATTACCAACTAAAAAGTTTTGCAAAAACAATAACAATATATTTTAAGGCTTTGGGCCCTATTTTAACGATCTGAAACGCAAGTGTCAAAGCGCAAAGCGCAAGTAACTTTGTGGGCGGGTCTCGGCGCTGTTGCTATTTTCCCGGCGGGATAAATGGCTCTTGCGCCCGGCGCAAATCTAAAATGGGTTGGTCTGAAGTAGCTTCATTATTCATAGGTGTGGTTTGGGCGTAACGTGAATAAACCAATCAGAGCGTCATCCAACATTCCCTTTAAAAGCAGGTGCGCAAGTTCCATTATGGATTGCTATTATTATGGCGTATTTACCAGGCGCACGCCAGGAGCGGTTCACAGCCGAGGAGACTGATGTTCTTGTAAGAGCAGTGAAAGACAGAGAAGTTGTGTTGTATGGGGATGGGAGAAACCCACCCAAAATAGCGTCGGTTAAATAAATAATTAGCCTGAATAATTTGTAAGCTAGATTTATGCCTATTTTTGGCACACCACAATGATTTCCGTCATCTCATGTGTTAATATTTTTTTAGTGTAACAATTTATGATTTGCAAAAATAACTGTTGCATCTGTGTAGATTACATGAGCAAAGTGTATGCGCGTTGTGCACGCTATGGTCAAGCATGCGCCCTTAAAATAGCATAATGAACAACGCGCAACGCGCCACTGACTTTAGACTAGGTTTTTTCTGGTCAGTGGCGCAATTGTTTAATGGAACAGCAAAATAGCACCAGGGATTGTTTGCGCCGGAACACGCCTCCTGTTTTGCGCGGAACCGCCCAGGGAGCGCAAGTTCATTCACTAGTTTAGCGACGTGCTTCTGTGGAGGGAAAAGCGCGCTTTGCGCGGGTGCAAAATAGGAATGACACATGCGTCGGTGTACAAAGTCAATTGCGCTGGGTGCAAGATAGGGCCCAATAGCTTATTATGCAGTTTAATACAAGTTATAATTTCTCTTATTAAATGTCATTAAAGAAATAAACTATATTTATTTCAATAATATAAATATTGTTTATTTATAATAATAATACTTATTAATAAATAAATAATTTAATATATGATTTAATTATTAATAATTGATATATTATTGATATATTATATAGTATTAATAAATAAGATAATTTACACATAACATTATACTGTGATTAAAAAATAAACTATATATAAATATTTATTAATAATAAGCTATACATTAATGCTAAGTCTGTAGATTAATAAAAGTATTAATTTATTAAATAAACTACATACACTTAAAAATAACCCAAGCTGGGTTGAAAATGGAGTAACCCAACGATTGGGTTGTTTTAAGCAAACATTTAACCCAATCGCTGGATTAGTCCATTTTCAACCCAACTTGGGTTATTTTTAACCCAGCATTTTTTAGAGTGTATATATTTCATAAATATAAAATATTTTATTTTTAAAAATAATAATTATAATAATACATACATTTTTTGTTTTGTTTTTGTAAAATATATTTTTGTCCAGCAGTTCATCAAGGGAAAATCAGTCTCACATTTCATATTCAAATTAGACCAGTTTACATGTTTATATTTTATTTGTGTTATAACTAATAAGCTATGACCAAAGTTGCATAAACTGCTTCAACTATCGTCTTTTTTTCTTCAAGACTGGTCAAAACATAAACATCTGAAAAGTAAACACTGATTATATCTGATTAGATAGTCATAATGAAATGCCCTGTGAGGATTATATTTCATAAATCAGCGCGAGTGCTTGTTTAATTCAGTTATGAGCTGAACCGCACATGAACGCTGACCTGGAACACAACAAAACCACAATAAACTTTATGAGGGTTTGGGAAGGGGTTTGGGAAAGGGTTTGGGAAGGGGTTTGGGAATGTGGTTTGGGAAGGGGTTTGGGAAGAGGTTTTGGAAGGGGTTTGGGAAGGGGTTTGGGAAGGTGGTTTGGGAAGGGGTTTGGGAAGAGGTTTTGGAAGGGGTTTGGGAAGGGGTTTGGGAAGGTGGTTTGGGAAGAGGTTTGGGAAGGGGTTTGGGAAAGGGTTTGGGAAGGGGTTTAGGAAAGGGTTTGGGAAGGGGTTTGGGAAAGGGTTTGGGAAGGGGTTTGAGAAGAGGTTTGGGAAGGGGTTTGGGAAGAGGTTTGGGAAGGGGTTTGGGAATGTGGTTTGGGAAGGGGTTTGGGAATGTGGTTTGGGAAGGGGTTTGGGAAGAGGTTTTGGAAGGGGTTTGGGAAGGTGGTTTGTGAAGAGGTTTGGGAAGGGGTTTGGGAAAGGGTTTGGGAAGGGGTTTGGGAAGGGGTTTGGGAAGGTGGTTTGGGAAGGGGTTTGGGAAGAGGTTTTGGAAGGGGTTTGGGAAGGGGTTTGGGAAGGTGGTTTGGGAAGAGGTTTGGGAAGGGGTTTGGGAAAGGGTTTGGGAAGGGGTTTAGGAAAGGGTTTGGGAAGGGGTTTGGGAAAGGGTTTGGGAAGGGGTTTGAGAAGAGGTTTGGGAAGGGGTTTGGGAAGAGGTTTGGGAAGGGGTTTGGGAATGTGGTTTGGGAAGGGGTTTGGGAATGTGGTTTGGGAAGGGGTTTGGGAAGAGGTTTTGGAAGGGGTTTGGGAAGGTGGTTTGTGAAGAGGTTTGGGAAGGGGTTTGGGAAGGGGTTTGGGAAAGGGTTTGGGAAGGGGTTTGGGGAGAGGTTTGGGAAGGGGTTTGGGAAGGGGTTTGGGAAAGGGTTTGGGAAGAGGTTTGGGAAGGGGTTTGGGAAAGGGTTTGGGAAGGGGTTTGAGAAAGGGTTTGGGAAGGGGTTTGGGAAGAGGTTTGGGAAGGGGTTTGGGAAGGTGGTTTGAGAAGAGGTTTGGGAAGGGGTTTGGGAAAGGGTTTGGGAAGGGGTTTGGGAAAGGGTTTGGAAAGGGGTTTGGGAAAGGGTTTGGGAAGGGGATTGAGAAGGGGTTTGGGAAAGGGTTTGGGAAGGGATTTGGGAAGGGGTTTGGGAAGAGGTTTTGGAAAGGGCTTGGAAAGGGGTTTGGGAAGAGGTTTGGGAAGGGGTTTGAGAAAGGGTTTGGGAAGGGGTTTGGAAAAGGGATTGAGAAGGGGTTTGGGAAGGGGTTTGGGAAAGGGATTGAGAAGGGGTTTGGGAAGGGGTTTGGGAAAGGGATTGAGAAAGGGTTTGGGAAAGGGTTTGGGAAGGGGTTTGGGAAAGGGATTGAGAAGGGGTTTGGGAAAGGGTTTGGGAAGGGGTTTGGGAAAGGGATTGAGAAGGGGTTTGGGAAAGGGATTGAGAAGGGGTTTGGGAAGGGGTTTGGGAAAGGGATTGAGAAGGGGTTTGGGAAAGGGATTGAGAAGGGGTTTGGGAAGGGGTTTGGGAAAGGGTTTGGGAAAGGAATAAAGACACACAGCTTAAGAACGGAAGAGGAAAATCCCACTGACGCAAGAATCTGCACTGAGAGCTGAGCAGAGAGGACGGCCCAGAGTTTGGGATGCATTATTGATGCTGCGGCCTTCGCTGTGTTGAGCTGCTCTATAACGCTCTGATGTGTGTGTGTGTGTGTGTGTGTGTGTGTGTGTGTGTGTGTGTGTGTGTGTGTGTGTGTGTGTGTGTGTGTGTGTGTGTGTGTGTGTGTGTGTGTGTGTGTGTGTGTGATTAAACGCAGTAACACACGACAGCAGATTAAAGCACACGCTCAGTCCCAACTCACAATCATACAAGAGGTTTGGTAACCTGTTTGTAGACTACAGCTCAGCACCATTGTGCCCTCCATACTTGACATGAAACTCCGGGCTCTAGGCTTAAACAGCCTGTTATGCAGCTGGATCCTGGACTTCCTGTCAAACAGACGCCAGGTGGTCAGAATGGGCAGTAACATCTCATCATCACTGACTCTCAACACTGGAGCCCCTCAGGGCTGTGTTCTCAGCCCACTCCTGTACTCCTTGTACACACATGACTGTGTGGCAACCCACAGCTCCAACACCATCATCAAGTTTGCTGACGATACGACGGTGGTAGGTCTTATCACCGACAATGATGAAACGGCCTACAGAGAGGAGGTGCACACTCTGACACGGTGGTGTCAGGAGCACAACCTCTCCCTCAACGTCAGCAAGACCAAGGAGCTGGTGGTCGACTTCAGGAGGAATGAGAGAGAACACCGCCCCATCACCATCGATGGAGCACCGGTGGAGAGAGTCAGCAGCTTCAAGTTCCTCGGTGTCCACATCACAGAGGAACTCTCATGGTCCGTCCACTCCGAGGCCGTTGTGAAGAAGGCTCATCAGCGCCTTTTCTTCCTGCGACGGCTGAGGAGGTTTGGAATGAGCCGCCACATCCTCACACGCTTCTACACCTGCACCATAGAGAGTCTGCTGACTGGCTGCATCACCACCTGGTACGGCAACAGTACCGCCCGCAACCGCAAGGCCCTGCAAAGGGTAGTGCGCACGGCCAGCTGCATCATCGGAGGTGAGCTTCCCTCCCTCCAGGACATTTACGCCAGGCGGTGTGTGAAGAGAGCTCAGAGGATCATCAGAGACTCTAGCCACCCGAACCATGGGCTGCTCTCACTGCTGCCATCAGGCAGACGGTACCGCAGCATTAGAACACGCACCAGCCGACTCCAGAACAGCTTCTTCCCACAAGCAATCAGACTCCTTAACTCCTGATCCATCAGGATCATAACACACACACTGGACAGAATATCACTCCGCACAACCCACTGTAGATACACACACATTATATACACATTTATTTATCATACAGCATCTATTGCACTTTGGATCTCTACTGTGAATAATAATATTGTATACTGTACATTGTATATTATTATAGCTTAATGTATATTGTTTAATGTATGTTTAGTGTATATTGTTTAAAGTATATGTATATTGTAAGTATGTGTATATTGTTTAAAGCTGTGAGAACTACACTCATGATCCGAAAACACACAAACCGTCAACCGATAACACAACTATCACTGAATGAAACAGATCAGTCATATAGTGTAGGACGTGACAGATGGACGCCGCTCTTCTGTGGACATCATGTGTTTCATGTTATCAGCTTAAGAGGTTAATCACACTAATCGTCCGGCAGACGCAGATCTGAGGAGAGAAGCTGCACGACAAACTTCAACAAACTATTTTGTTAACAGAAATTAAGGACCCACTTTATATTAGGTGGCCTTCTATGTACTAACATTTTAATTAATCATTTGATACAATGCACTTATTGTGTACATACATGTTTTTACATTGTACTTACATTAAAAAAAATAACTGCATGTAATTACATCTGTAATTAATTTTTACATCTATAATTACACAGTTGACACTTCGCTTACACCTAACCCTACCCTTAAACTTACCCACACCACCACACCTGTCCCTAACCCTACCCTTAAACTTACCCACAGCACCACACCTGTCCCTAACCCTACCCTTAAACTTACCCATACCACCACACCTGTCCCTAACCCTACCCTTAAACTTACCCACACCACCACACCTGTCCCCAACCCTACCCTTAAACTTACCCACACCACCACACCTGTCCCTAACCCTACCCTTAAACTGACCCACACCACCACACCTGTCCCTAACCCTACCCTTAAACTGACCCACACCACCACACCTGTCCCTAACCCTACCCTTAAACTTACCCACACCACCACACCTGTCCCTAACCCTACCCTTAAACTTACCCATACCACCACACCTGTCCCTAACCCTACCCTTAAACTTACCCACACCACCACACCTGTCCCTAACCCTACCCTTAAACTTACCCATCCCACCACACCTGTCCCTAACCCTACCCTTAAACTTACCCATACCACCACACCTGTCCCTAACCCTACCCTTAAACTTACCCACACCACCACACCTGTCCCTAACCCTACCCTTAAACTTACCCACACCACCACACCTGTCCCTAACCCTACCCTTAAACTTACCCATACCACCACACCTGTCCCTAACCCTACCCTTAAACTTACCCACACCACCACACCTGTCCCTAACCCTACCCTTAAACTTACCCACACCACCACACCTGTCCCTAACCCTACCCTTAAACTGACCCACACCACCACACCTGTCCCTAACTTTACCCTTAAACTTACCCATACCACCACACCTGTCCCTAACCCTACCCTTAAACTTACCCACACCACCACACCAGTCCCTAACCCTACCCTTAAACTTACCCATCCCACCACACCTGTCCCTAACCCTACCCTTAAACTTACCCATCCCACCACACCTGTCCCTAACCCTACCCTTAAACTTACCCATCCCACCACACCTGTCCCTAACCCTACCCTTAAACTTACCCATCCCACCACACCTGTCCCTAACCCTACCCTTATCCCAACTTAATATGAGCAAAAGTGTTTTGCAATACAATTTGAACTCAGTAAGTACATTGTACTTATTTTATGATGTAAGTACATAGTACTTAAGGCCACCTAATATAAAGTGGGGCCAAAATTTCAATTTCAATCTAAAAATTAAATTAAATACAAAAAAATATTGTTTTTAAATCAAAGTTAAATATAACAATGAAAGAAAGAAAACTCCAGCGATTGGTCGAGGCTGTTTCTGGAGAGTTTCTTACAGATGACCCGCATGAATCTGATCCTCTGGCATCTGTGAATGACTCCCTCATCCGTCCCGAACACTCGCTGGTATTTCCGTCAGACGCCGGCGTGTCGTCTGTCCTTGTCGTGTCTAATGAGGCTGTTTATCACGTCAGATCTCATGATCGGTGTGTGTGACGGGACAGATGGCAGCTCTACCTGACACACACCGCAGACGTGACTTTACTCAAGGAGACCAGAGATTCCCACAGAGATTCACCTGTCCATATGTGACTGTACACACACACACACACACACATACGCTGACACACACATATACACATACGCTCACACACACACATACACACTCACATTCTCACACACACACGCATACACACACACACACATACATACATACATACATACTCACACTCACTCACTCACTCACACACACGCACGCACGCATACACACACACACTCACAAACACACTCACACTCTCACACACACATGCACGCATGCACATACACTC
>CM042256.1:49764141-49834141 GCA_023566225.1 Romanogobio albipinnatus | reverse complement strand
AAAAGATTATTCTTCATGCTGCTCTGTTTATTGACAAAATATGTTTTAGGCCCAGCTGCCTCAGCACTCATCAATGTCAGGATGAGTGAGAGGACCAATCAAATCAAAGAAGGCGGAGCTTCACTGTTCACAGATTACAAACATGAATTCCCGGTGATGCTTCAGTTTTAATGGTGAAAGAGTGTGAGGTAAAATAATATCAGACAATATTACGGTACGTTACGATTAAAGTGTTAAAAGACCAACAGTGATGCAAACTACTCGACTTTTGTGACAAATTACGCTGTTTTGAACTCCAAACATTTTGTTGTCTGTATTTTCAATATATTAGGCAATATATTGAACCTGAATGAGAGTGAATTTGCCTTGTTTCTTTATTGCCATAAATCCACTTAAATGCTTTAATTACTGAATTCCAATAACAAAATGTTTTAAACAGGGTTATTATAGTTAAATAAAACATAGAAAACCTTTGTGTTGCTTGAAATTAAATTGAATGAAATCAGTGCTGGGACCGCTTCTCTTCTCCATCTCATCTCATCGCAAGATCTGTCCTTCAGAAACATGGTTTCTCCATCACTGCTATCATCTAGAGCTACTGGAGTGCCTCAGGGCTCAGTGCTGGGAGCGCTTCTCTTCTTCATCTACATCTCATTACTATATCTGTCCTTCAGAAACATGGTTTCTCCATCACTGCTATCATCTTTCTATCGCTGCGCAATAGAAAGCATCCTGACCAACTGTGTCGCAGTATGGTATGGGAGCTGCTCTGTTGCAGAACGCAAGGCACTGCAGCGGGTGGTGAAAACTGCCCAGCGCATCACAGGGACTCCACTACCACCCATCGAGCACATCCAGAGGAAACGCTGTCTGCATCGAGCTCGCAGCATCCTCAAGGACTCCTCTCACCCAGCCCACAGACTGTTTTCTCTCCTGCCCTCCGGCAGGCGTCTCAGGGGCCTCCGGAGCAGGACCAGAAGACTAAAGAACAGTTTTTTCCCCAGAGCTGTCTCTTTATTGAACTCTAACCCTCGCTGATCCACTCCCCTCATATACTGCCAACTCTCCTACCTCACATCTGCCTTCACTTGTTATTTGCGCTACTGGAAAAACTGTTTCCTTATGCATCTTGCACTACCATACCTTAACTGGATTATGCTAATTTGCACTGCCGACTGTATTCACAGTACCAACTGTTTACATTTGCATTTTGCACCGTACTTCTAACTGTAATATGCAATCTCTTCCACTGCATTTTACACTTTTTTTTCGGAGAGCTTCTGTCCATACTTCATTGCACTACCTTAATCCACTGCTATATTCCTCATCTTAGCCTAACATATCATTGTATACCTCTATCTGTAAAATTCTGTTTATAGTAATAGCCATCTACATATCCATGTCCTGCACTTATTTGCTGGGACCGCTTCTCTTCTCCATCTACATCTCATCACTAGATCTGTCCTTCAGAAACATGGTTTCTCCATCACTGCTATCATCTAGAGCTACTGGAGTGCCTCAGGGCTCAATACTGGGACCGCTTCTCTTCTCCATCTACATCTCATCACTAGATCTGTCCTTCAGAAACATGGTTTCTCCATCACTGCTATCATCTAGAGCTACTGGAGTGCCTCAGGGCTCAATACTGGGACCGCTTCTCTTCTCCATCTACATCTCATCACTAGATCTGTCCTTCAGAAACATGGTTTCTCCATCACTGCTATCATCTAGAGCTACTGGAGTGCCTCAGGGCTCAATACTGGGACCGCTTCTCTTCTCCATCTACATCTCATCACTAGATCTGTCCTTCAGAAACATGGTTTCTCCTATCACTGCTATCATCTAGAGCTTCTGGAGTGCCTCAGGGCTCAGTGCTGGGACCACATCTCTTCTCCATCTACATCTCATCACTAGATCTGTCCTTCAGAAACATGGTTTCTCCAATCACTGCAATCATCTAGAGCTACTGGAGTGCCTCGGGGCTCAGTGCTGGGACCGCTTCTCTTCTCCATCTCCATCTCATCACTAAATCTGTCCTTCAGAAACATGGTTTCTCCATCACTGGTATCATCTAGAGCTACTGGAGTGCCTCAGGGCTCAGTTCTGGGACCACTTCTCTTCTCCATCTACATCTCATCATTAGGATCTGCAATTCAGAAACAAGTTTTTTTCATCACTGCTAAGCTGATGACACTCAACTGTACCTCTCGTTCTAGCAAGATGATCAGATGATGCTCACATCTTGGCCTGCTTGACAGACATTTCTTGATGAAGCACCACCTTCAACTCAACCTTGAGAAGACAGAAATGCTTGTGGTCTCCACCAACCCAACACTTCATTACAACTTCTCCATTCAGCTAGGTTCATCAACCATAACTCCATCCAGGACAGTCAGGAACCTTGGCTTGATTTTCCTTATACAACATTAGGAAGATCAGGCCCTTCCTTTCGGAGCTACACGACTCCTTGTCCAAGCTCTTGTTCTATCCAGACTGGACTATTGTAATGCTCTCTCCTTCCAGCATCAGTGGTCAGCAAGAGTGGTCTTTATCGAGCCGAAGAGAGCGTACGTCACACCTCTCCTCATAAACCTGCACTGGCTGACAATCGCGCTCGCATCAATTTCAAGACATTGATGGTTTCCTACAGAACAACCACTGGCTCTGCACCCCAATACCTGAATTCACAGACCTGTGCCCTCCATGTTCAAGACATGATTACGGCCACACTGCTATCTTTTAAACGATGAGTTGACCTGCAGGAAAATGATTTGGCGTAACTCAATTTCTCATGAGGGAAGTGATGTATCGTCGCTTCAAAAACCAAGTGCCAGTTTTCACAGTGCGAGTGTTGTAGTTTGATCGCATGACCCAATTTCCCCATCAGACCCGAGTTCAAGGAGAGAGAGCGTGACAGAGAGCTGTAGAAGTGCACCAAGATCTCTCGAACTCTGGGATATTACTTCTACATGTGTGTGTGAGTGTTGTTACTGTAACCCAGAGCAGCTATGCTCTCATTTCACCACAGTACTGCATGATGATGATGATGCTTGCACTAGCCACATGTTGACTACAGATAAATATTGAGCAAATCTGTCACGAGCAGTGATGCATTAGAGGACTAGCAAACTAATCCATCCCTGGAGCCCAGCTGCAAGAAATCTCTCATTTCCATCTTTACTGTAACGGTATGAGCATCTGAAGATGACATTTTTCAAACAAAAGTCATTGAGCCTATGGTTAAAGATATGGGATAGTTGAAGGTTTATGCATGAGATCTGGATGTTTCAGTGGTTATTGCTCCTGTACTAAGTGCACTAAATATTTAATATTAATGCATATTTAATATATGCATCTAAAACTTCCATGCATTTGGATTACACAAACGAACTAATAAACTTAATGTGATGTATATTTGTCGGTTTATAGATGTATCATCCATACGCCTATCATTGAGATACTATTAGAGTTTTTATTAGTATATTTTCAGGTTTAGTTGAAATTTTTAAACTAGTTTTTGTCATTTTTAACAGTTAACAAAATACTTCGATATAGCTTTTATTCATTTAATTTCAGTTTTAGTTTGAGTTATTTTAGTACATTCACTTAAACTAAATGAAAATGAGAAATGTTTCTTTGGTTTTTATAGTTTTGACTAATATTCTGAGTTACATTCAATTAGTTAAAGTTTTATCATTTTTAATGTTTTTTTAAAATCTATAGTCTATCTATATCTTTAAATCTATAAATCTATCTATCTTTATAGTTTTTATAAATTTTTATTTCAATTTTTTTTTAAATAATTTTTTATACATTTTTATTTCAGTTTTATTTTTTAGTTTAGTTTAAAAATAGAAATGTTGCTTAAATCCTTTTTGTTAAAGTTTTAGCCATTTTGTTGTGTTTTCATAATTTTAAATATTTTTATACATGTCTATAAGATATTGATTTAAAATGAGAAATGTTGCCTTGGCAAGAAGCTGAAACTTAAATATTTAACTTTTTTATGGTTTTAGTTAGTTAACTCAAATAACCATGTTAGAATACATTTGAACTAATTGAAAATTGTTCCACAGCCATATTTGAATAATGTTCATATTTTTAACAGACTAAATTCTCACAATGAACATGATTATGTTAATTCTAATAAATGCATCTAAATAAAATAAAATAAATGCAAATAATAAACTTTTCCTGACAAATACACTCTAAAAAAAAGGTTCTATATGGCACCAAAAATGGTTCTTCGTCTTAATCATAGGGGAACCACTTTTGGTGCTATATAGCACCATATCTTAACATGTTCTGTATATGGTAGCGGTGCTATATAGCACCTTAGTCAAAGAACCGCTGAAGAACCACTGAAGAACCACTGAAGCACCACTGAAGAACCACTGAAGCACCAAAATTGGTGCTATATAGCGCTTAAAAAGGTTCCCCTATGATTACGAGCCAAGAACCATTTTTGGTGCCATATAGAACCTTTTTTTTTTAGAGTGTATGCATCATATTACGTTTATGCTAAAACTGTGTAAGGCAAGTTCACCGGCAATTCAGATCTTAAATTTGGGCCTACATGTGTTTTGAGTGGGTTTACCAAATGAAAATGACAGATAAACAGCCACTAAACAAAAAACACAGTGCATGAAGGACATGTGTTCGCTGTACATTATATCATGAACTCTTCAGAGTATGAGAAATGCATGAGTAAGACGGTTGCACGACTCGCTCGAAGGCATCGCCGACAGCTTTCATCAGCGCCGCGAGTTCATCATTAATCTGTATCTCATTACTGTTCCACTGCAAATCCATTCACTGCGACGCGACCGAGCTGCGTTCCTCATTTCAAAGCCAACCTTTGGAATTTTAATTTGCGGGAACGATAACTGCGTCGGCGGCGCCTTATCGTGTTTCGCCACCGCATTACGGCTCTGAGACGCAGGGGGTCTTTAGGCCCATCGGTCCTGGAGGCTTGTAAAGCATCTTCCCATCCGGGCGAGACACAGAGCGTTGGCTTTGATGTGGCGTCCCACTCATCACAGTAGATTATAATATCAGACAGATAGCGCTGCGCCAGTCCTCGCAACTAAGAGCTTCCCTGGCTTTCATATTCCGGCGATCATTCACCCTCTCCCCAAACGTAATTTCATTAGGCGGACGCCGCCACCTCTGTCTGTGTCACCTCCTCGTCTGCGTCTGCCTGATATCGGCGCTCGCTCTCCTCGCCGTTTGCCTGTCAAGCTCCTGATGGGAAACCAATTGGAATAAAAAATCCTCAAACGAGATCAGAGAGACAGAAAGAAAGAATGTGTCTAAATAGGAGGAGTGTGTGAACGTATGCTGAAGAATAACGGTTTTATCAGTGAACTTTGACGTGTATGTGTTCAATTATTATACGCATATATCTGCATTCTAAGAAAAAAAAGGTTCTGGATCCTGAAAGGTTTGGTTTCAATTCATTAATTTGGTTTTAATTCACTTTTAATTTATATTACATTTCATTAATTAAACAGCTTGTAAACATACCTTATGAAATAACCTGTTAAACATGAAAGTATAATGCAATCATTTAAGACATTTCTCCTTTAATAGAAACTTTTTGGCATAAAGCGCTCTTTAAAATTGAGTCAAGAACCCTAGAGTTCTATATAGAACCTTTTTGGTGTAAAGTGTTCTTTAAAATTGAGTCAAGAACCCTAGAGTTCTATATAGAACCTTTTTGGCGTAAAGTGTTCTTTAAAATTGAGTCGAGAACCCTAGAGTTCTATATAGAACCTTTTTGGTGTAAAGTGTTCTTTAAAATTGAGTCAAGAACCCTAGAGTTCTATATAGAACCTTTTTGGCGTAAAGTGTTCTTTAAAATTGAGTCGAGAACCCTAGAGTTCTATATAGAACCTTTTTGGTGTAAAGTGTTCTTTAAAATTGAGTCGAGAACCCTCGAGTCCCATATAGAACCTTTTTGGCTTAAAGCGTTCTTTAAAATTGAGTCGAGAACCCTAGAGTTCTATATAGAACCTTTTTGGCGTAAAGCGTTCTTTAAAATTGAGTCGAGAACCCTAGAGTTCTATATTAAACCTTTTTGGCATAAAGTGTTCTTTAAAATTGAGTTGAGAACCTTAGACTTCTATATAGAACCTTTTTGGCATAAAGTGATATTTAAAATTGAGTCTAGAAGCCTAGAGTTCTATATAGAACCTTTTTGGTGTAAAGTGTTCTTTAAAATTGAGTCGAGAACCCTCGAGTCCCGTATAGAACCTTTTGGCTTAAAGCGTTCTTTAAAATTGAGTCGAGAACCCTAGAGTTCTATATAGAACCTTTTTGGCATAAAGCGTTCTTTAAAATTGAGTTCAAGAACCCTAGAGTTCTATATAGAACCTTTTTGGTGTAAAGTGTTCTTTAAAATTGAGTCGAGAACCCTAAAGTTCTATATAGAACCTTTTGGCTTAAAGCGTTCTTTAAAATTGAGTCGAGAACCCTAGAGTTCTATATAGAACCTTTTTGGCATAAAGCGTTCTTTAAAATTGAGTTCAAGAACCCTAGAGTTCTATATAGAACCTTTTTGGTGTAAAGTGTTCTTTAAAATTGAGTCGAGAACCCTAGAGTTCTATATAGAACCTTTTTGGTGTAAAGTGTTCTTTAAAATTGAGTCGAGAACCCTCGAGTCCCATATAGAACCTTTTGGCTTAAAGTGTTCTTTAAAATTGAGTCGAGAACCCTAGAGTTCTATATAGAACCTTTTTGGCGTAAAACATTCTTTAAAATTGAGTTGAGAACCCTAGAGTTCTATATAGAACCTTTTTGGCGTAAAACGTTCTTTAAAATTGAGTCGAGAACCCTAGAGTTCTATATAGAACCTTTTGTGCTTATACTTTATATCGATAGACATTCTAACAATTATTAATAACTTTGCAACTACATGTCAACTTATTCTACTAACCCATAGCACAACGGTCTACTAATGCTCTAATTAGAGTGAGTGACATGTAGTTGTAGTTACTCATAGTTAGTAGAACGTCTAAATTGGACTATCAAAAAATAAAGTGCTTTTTTTCTACAAAACAAAACAAAACAATAATCCTAATAATCAATAAACATATCTCAAAAGATAACAACACAGGGAACGTTCTGTCAAGGTTCTCTCAAAGTTATGAACAAATGTTCTTCCTGTAACGTTAATATAAAGTTATCCGGTCTTTAATAATGTTCTCATTATTTACACATCAATCATGGAATGTTGTTTTGAAACATTGTATTTGGATGTTTTACATTTTTTAAATGTTACGGAATGTGCCTTTTAGGGAAAAAAAAGGACATTTTGAACATTCAAGAACAGTACGAAATAAAGATCTCTTAATTGCAACAAAACATGCTGTGAGTGAGCCTGGATGTTCAGCTCCTCCCGTGACAAACACACGATAAAGAGAAACAGACAGACAGGACGAGTGTGAGGACGACAGGACGAGTGTGAGGACGACAAGCCGATGCGGTGAGGGAGACGATTACGCCGCGGCTATAGCTGTTCTCATGACAACTACAGCGGAAACAACACGAGCGCCTGACGGCTTCACTGACACACGTTCTCTTTTCTCGCCGGCCTGGAGCGAGTGTGAAATGGTGAGATGGCGTTTAGCGACACAGCAAATTCAAAAAGGCTTCAGATCTGCGTGCTTTCAGAGGAGCTGCTGAGGGAAGAGTTGACTATCACCTCGTGCTGGTTTACATTCACACTGCTAACAGTCTTCACATACTCTTGCCACAACTAATTAAAGTCTAATTCCAGTTCAGCTACACAACAATATTTACTGTTGAATATAAATATTTCTTTGAACTCCAACCAACAATGTAACACATGATTTCTTGGACTTGAAAAATATAGTAAAAATATCACTCCAGTGTAAAACAGCTGCTTAGCATATATATGATGTTCTTGTTTTCTAGTTTCCAGGTCAGAAAAACAATCATTTTCTGACTCCATTGGCGGATATTTGTTCTTGTTTTAAGCACAAACTCACTTCATTTTGACGCATTTTTCCAAAACAAGATTAATCAATCATTTGCTTCTCCAGTAAATGTATCTTGTTTTGAGAATGTTTAGATGTTCGTACTGGAAAACAATAGTATTACCGCGGTACTTTCAGCAGGGGTTATATTCTTACCTGGGTAAAGAAGGGCTCGTAGATCTCCACGCCTTTATCGGATCCCTGCGAGAGAACGTCTCGTCCTCGGTGCCAGCTGTAGCGGATGGGAGGGTTGGAGTTCGCCACACAGCGCAGGAACACCGTCCGCTCGTAGTAGAACTGCTCTTTCGCTTCACCTATACTCTGATGAACCGTCACCACGGGGTCGTCCAGATCTGACGAGACACCAAACAGCATCTCAACACATCAACAAAATCAACGCGTGCTCATTTCAGAACTCATGCAGGGTCACTTGAGTGTGAGGAAAGTAACTTTTCCGCCTCTGAAATCCTCATAAAACATGCAAATGTTTTAGAAACACACTTTTCCCATCGCATATTTTAGTAATAATCATAAATTAGGTATCAGTCTAAAGCTTAAACACTCACAGTTCATCAGTTTGGAAATTGGATATAGTGGTGCAGGATTACGTCAAAAAGCATAAGACTAATTTGCCCCTGGATCCCTCAAGATTTTCTTATAAGAGTTTGGGTAGTTTTTGTGTAACTCAGATCCCGGGTCAGACGTAACAACCCAGTGTTTGGGTAGTTTTTGTGTAACTCAGATCCTGGGTCAGACGTAACAACCCAGTGTTTGGGTAGTTTTTCTGTAACTCAGATCCTGGGTCAGACGTAACAACCCAGTGTTTGGGTAGTTTTTGTGTAACTCAGATCCCGGGTCAGGCGTAACAACCCAGTGTTTGAGTAGTTTTTGTGTTACTCAGATCCTGGATCAGACGTAACAACCCAGTGTTTGAGTAGTTTTTGTGTTACTCAGATCCTGGGTCAGACGTAACAACCCAGTGTTTGAGTAGTTTTGTGTTACTCAGATCCTGGGTCAGACGTAACAACCCAGTGTTTGAGTAGTTTTTGTGTTACTCAGATCCTGGGTCAGACGTGACAACCCAGTGTTTGAGTAGTTTTTATGTTACTCAGATCCTGGGTCAGACGTAACAACCCAGTGTTTGGGTAGTTTTTATGTTACTCAGATCCTGGGTCAGACGTAACAACCCAGTGTTTGGGTAGTTTTTGTGTTACTCAGATCCTGGGTCAGACGTAACAACCCAGTGTTTGAGTAGTTTTTGTGTTACTCAGATCCTGGGTCAGACGTAACAACCCAGTGTTTGGGTAGTTTTTATGTTACTCAGATCCTGGGTCAGACGTAACAACCCAGTGTTTGGGTAGTTTTTGTGTTACTCAGATCCTGGGTCAGACGTAACAACCCAGTGTTTGGGTAGTTTTTATGTTACTCAGATCCTGGGTCAGACGTAACAACCCAGTGTTTGGGTAGTTTTTATGTTACTCAGATCCTGGGTCAGACGTAACAACCCAGTGTTTGGGTAGTTTTTGTGTTACTCAGATCCTGGGTCAGACGTAACAACCCAGTGTTTGGGTAGTTTTTCTGTAACTCAGATCCTGGGTCAGACGTAACAACCCAGTGTTTGGGTAGTATGTCTGTAACTCAGATCCTGGGTCAGACGTAACAACCCAGTGTTTGGGTAGTTTTTCTGTAACTCAGATCCTGGGTCAGACGTAACAACCCAGTGTTTGAGTAGTTTTTGTGTAACTCAGATCCTGGGTCAGACGTAACAACCCAGTGTTTGAGTAGTTTTTGTGTTACTCAGATCCTGGGTCAGACGTAACAACCCAGTGTTTGGGTAGTTTTTGTGTTACTCAGATCCTGGATCAGACGTAACAACCCAGTGTTTGGGTAGTTTTTCTGTAACTCAGATCCTGGGTCAGACGTAACAACCCAGTGTTTGAGTAGTTTTTGTGTTACTCAGATCCTGGATCAGACGTAACAACCCAGTGTTTGGGTAGTTTTTCTGTAACTCAGATCCTGGGTCAGACGTAACAACCCAGTGTTTGGGTAGTTTTTGTGTTACCCAGATCCTGGGTCAGGCGTAACAACCCAGTGTTTGAGTAGTTTTTGTGTAACTCAGATCCCGGGTCAGACGTAACAACCCAGTGTTTGAGTAGTTTTTGTGTTACTCAGATCCTGGATCAGACGTAACAACCCAGTGTTTGAGTAGTTTTTGTGTTACTCAGATCCTGGGTCAGACGTAACAACCCAGTGTTTGAGTAGTTTTTGTGTAACTCAGATCCTGGGTCAGACGTAACAACCCAGTGTTTGGGTAGTTTTTATGTTACTCAGATCCTGGGTCAGACGTAACAACCCAGTGTTTGGGTAGTTTTTGTGTTACTCAGATCCTGGGTCAGACGTAACAACCCAGTGTTTGGGTAGTTTTTCTGTAACTCAGATCCTGGGTCAGACGTAACAACCCAGTGTTTGGGTAGTATTTCTGTAACTCAGATCCTGGGTCAGACGTAACAACCCAGTGTTTGGGTAGTTTTTCTGTAACTCAGATCCTGGGTCAGACGTAACAACCCAGTGTTTGAGTAGTTTTTGTGTAACTCAGATCCTGGGTCAGACGTAACAACCCAGTGTTTGAGTAGTTTTTGTGTTACTCAGATCCTGGGTCAGACGTAACAACCCAGTGTTTGGGTAGTTTTTGTGTTACTCAGATCCTGGATCAGACGTAACAACCCAGTGTTTGGGTAGTTTTTCTGTAACTCAGATCCTGGGTCAGACGTAACAAACCAGTGTTTGAGTAGTTTTTGTGTTACTCAGATCCTGGATCAGACGTAACAACCCAGTGTTTGGGTAGTTTTTCTGTAACTCAGATCCTGGGTCAGACGTAACAACCCAGTGTTTGGGTAGTTTTTGTGTTACCCAGATCCTGGGTCAGACGTAACAACCCAGTGTTTGAGTAGTTTTTGTGTTACTCAGATCCTGGGTCAGACGTAACAACCCAGTGTTTGGGTAGTTTTTCTGTAACTCAGATCCTGGGTCAGACGTAACAACCCAGTGTTTGGGTAGTTTTTGTGTAACTCAGATCCCGGGTCAGACGTAACAACCCAGTGTTTGAGTAGTTTTTGTGTAACTCAGATCCCGGGTCAGACGTAACAACCCAGTGTTTGGGTAGTTTTTGTGTAACACAGATCCTGGGTCAGACGTGACAACCCAGTGTTTGAGTAGTTTTTGTGTAACTCAGATCCCGGGTCAGACGTAACAACCCAGTGTTTGAGTAGTTTTTGTGTAACTCAGATCCTGGGTCAGACGTAACAACCCAGTGTTTGAGTAGTTTTTGTGTTACTCAGATCCTGGGTCAGACGTAACAACCCAGTGTTTGGGTAGTTTTTCTGTAACTCAGATCCTGGGTCAGACGTAACAACCCAGTGTTTGGGTAGTTTTTGTGTTACTCAGATCCCGGGTCAGGTGTAACAACCCAGTGTTTGAGTAGTTTTTGTGTTACTCAGCTCCTGGGTCAGACGTAACAACCCAGTGTTTGGGTAGTTTTTGTGTTACACAGATCCTGGGTCAGGCGTAACAACCCAGTGTTTGAGTAGTTTTTGTATTACTCAGATCCCGGGTCAGGCGTAACAACCCAGTGTTTGAGTAGTTTTTGTGTAACTCAGATCCTGGGTCAGGCGTAACAACCCAGTGTTTGAGTAGTTTTTGTGTAACTCAGATCCTGGTTCAGACGTAACAACCCAGTGTTTGAGTAGTTTTTGTGTTACTCAGATCCCGGGTCAGACGTAACAACCCAGTGTTTGGGTAGTTTTTGTGTTACACAGATCCTGGGTCAGGCGTAACAACCCAGTGTTTGAGTAGTTTTTGTATTACTCAGATCCCGGGTCAGGCGTAACAACCCAGTGTTTGAGTAGTTTTTGTGTAACTCAGATCCTGGGTCAGGCGTAACAACCCAGTGTTTGAGTAGTTTTTGTGTAACTCAGATCCTGGTTCAGACGTAACAACCCAGTGTTTGAGTAGTTTTTGTGTAACTCAGATCCTGGGTCAGACGTGACAACCCAGTGTTTGAGTAGTTTTTGTGTAACTCAGATCCCGGGTCAGGCGTGACAACCCAGTGTTTGAGTAGTTTTTGTGTAACTCAGATCCTGGGTCAGACGTAACAACCCAGTGTTTGAGTAGTTTTTGTGTAACTCAGATCCCGGGTCAGACGTAACAACCCAGTGTTTGAGTAGTTTTTGTGTAACTCAGATCCCGGGTCAGGCGTGACAACCCAGTGTTTGAGTAGTTTTTGTGTTACTCAGATCCCGGGTCAGGCGTGACAACCCAGTGTTTGAGTAGTTTTTGTGTAACTCAGATCCTGGGTCAGACGTAACAACCCAGTGTTTGGGAAGTTTTTGTGTAACTCAGATCCCGGGTCAGACGTAACAACCCAGTGTTTGAGTAGTTTTTGTGTAACTCAGATCCCGGGTCAGGCGTGACAACCCAGTGTTTGAGTAGTTTTTGTGTAACTCAGATCCTGGGTCAGACGTAACAACCCAGTGTTTGGGAAGTTTTTGTGTAACTCAGATCCTGGGTCAGACGTAACAACCCAGTGTTTGAGTAGTTTTTGTGTAACTCAGATCCCGGGTCAGGCGTGACAACCCAGTGTTTGAGTAGTTTTTGTGTAACTCAGATCCTGGGTCAGACGTAACAACCCAGTGTTTGGGAAGTTTTTGTGTAACTCAGATCCCGGGTCAGACGTGACAACCCAGTGTTTGGGTAGTTTTTGTGTAACTCAGATCCCGGGTCAGACGTGACAACCCAGTGTTTGGGTAGTTTTTGTGTTACTCAGATCCCGGGTCAGGCGTAACAACCCAGTGTTTGAGTAGTTTTTGTGTAACTCAGATCCCGGGTCAGACGTAACAACCCAGTGTTTGAGTAGTTTTTGTGTAACTCAGATCCCGGGTCAGACGTAACAACCCAGTGTTTGGGTAGTTTTTGTGTAACACAGATCCTGGGTCAGTCGTGACAACCCAGTGTTTGAGTAGTTTTTGTGTAACTCAGATCCCGGGTCAGACGTAACAACCCAGTGTTTGAGTAGTTTTTGTGTAACACAGATCCTGGGTCAGGCGTGACAACCCAGTGTTTGAGTAGTTTTTGTGTAACACAGATCCTGGGTCAGGCGTGACAACCCAGTGTTTGAGTAGTTTTTGTGTAACTCAGATCCCGGGTCAGACGTAACAACCCAGTGTTTGAGTAGTTTTTGTGTAACTCAGATCCTGGGTCAGGCGGAACAACCCAGTGTTTGAGTAGTTTTTGTGTAACTCAGATCCCGGGTCAGACGTAACAACCCAGTGTTTGAGTAGTTTTTGTGTAACTCAGATCCCGGGTCAGACGTAACAACCCAGTGTTTGGGAAGTTTTTGTGTAACTCAGATCCCGGGTCAGACGTAACAACCCAGTGTTTGAGTAGTTTTTGTGTAACTCAGATCCCGGGTCAGACGTAACAACCCAGTGTTTGGGAAGTTTTTGTGTAACACAGATCCTGGGTCAGGCGTGACAACCCAGTGTTTGAGTAGTTTTTGTGTAACTCAGATCCCGGGTCAGACGTAGCAACCCAGTGTTTGAGTAGTTTTTGTGTTACTCAGATCCTGGGTCAGACGTGACAACCCAGTGTTTGGGTAGTTTTTGTGTAACTCAGATCCCGGGTCAGGCATGACAACCCAGTGTTTGAGTAGTTTTTGTGTAACTCAGATCCTGGTTCAGACGTAACAACCCAGTGTTTGAGTAGTTTTTGTGTTACTCAGATCCTGGGTCAGACGTGACAACCCAGTGTTTGGGTAGTTTTTGTGTAACTCAGATCCCGGGTCAGGCGTGACAACCCAGTGTTTGGGTAGTTTTTGTGTAACTCAGATCCCGGGTCAGGCGTGACAACCCAGTGTTTGAGTAGTTTTTGTGTAACTCAGATCCTGGTTCAGACGTAACAACCCAGTGTTTGAGTAGTTTTTGTGTTACTCAGATCCTGGGTCAGACGTGACAACCCAGTGTTTGGGTAGTTTTTGTGTAACTCAGATCCCGGGTCAGACGTGACAACCCAGTGTTTGAGTAGTTTTTGTGTTACTCAGATCCTGGGTCAGACGTGACAACCCAGTGTTTGGGTAGTTTTTGTGTAACTCAGATCCCGGGTCAGGCGTGACAACCCAGTGTTTGGGTAGTTTTTGTGTAACTCAGATCCCGGGTCAGACGTAACAACCCAGTGTTTGGGTAGTTTTTGTGTTACTCAGATCCTGGGTCAGACGTGACAACCCAGTGTTTGGGAAGTTTTTGTGTAACACAGATCCTGGGTCAGGCGTGACAACCCAGTGTTTGAGTAGTTTTTGTGTAACTCAGATCCCGGGTCAGACGTGACAACCCAGTGTTTGAGTAGTTTTTGTGTTACTCAGATCCTGGGTCAGACGTGACAACCCAGTGTTTGGGTAGTTTTTGTGTAACTCAGATCCCGGGTCAGGCGTGACAACCCAGTGTTTGGGTAGTTTTTGTGTAACTCAGATCCCGGGTCAGGCGTGACAACCCAGTGTTTGGGTAGTTTTTGTGTAACTCAGATCCCGGGTCAGACGTAACAACCCAGTGTTTGAGTAGTTTTTGTGTAACTCAGATCCTGGGTCAGACGTAACAACCCAGTGTTTGAGTAGTTTTTGTGTTACTCAGATCCTGGGTCAGACGTAACAACCCAGTGTTTGGGTAGTTTTTGTGTAACTCAGATCCTGGGTCAGACGTAACAACCCAGTGTTTGAGTAGTTTTTGTGTTACTCAGATCCCGGGTCAGATGTGACAACCCAGTGTTTGAGTAGTTTTTGTGTTACTCAGATCCCGGGTCAGGCGTAACAACCCAGTGTTTTGGTATTTTTTGTGTAACTCAGATCCTGGGTCAGACGTAACAACCCAGTGTTTTGGTATTTTTTGTGTAACTCAGATATTGTTGAGCTGTATAACAATGCTTCATTTTCTGTGGATGAATGTATCCAAACAGTTGGTCATCTGTCTAATAAAACACATCAGATATTAAAGCAGCTTTGGTGTTTCCATGGTTTCTAACAATATAAAACCGGAGGGTAACGCGGGTATGATGTCACTGATAGGCGACGCACACACACGGACCGTGTCCTGGTTAAAATTGCTTATTTCTCTGGATTTAAACATTATTGGAAACATCTGGTATAATGTACACAAGTCAACAAAATATATAACACTGTTCTAGTGGTTTTGGGGTAGTTTAGTCCAAAAATCTTTATTGTGCTTTTAATCTTCTATCACTTTTTACACTTCAATATTCTGTTGCGTGTCTGTATTCCAAAAGCATTCATGAATTACAGACATGCAGTTAACAGGTTAAAATAGCATCCGCTCTGTCCGAGTGGGAATGTGCTCGACTAGCAACAGAAGATGAAGATTTCCTCGGCTGTCACAGAGACAGAAACAGAGAGAGTGAAATACTGCAAAGGACGAAATCACTCAACACTTTCATCGGCTTTTCCAAGAGGAGAAAAGAGCATCACTTCAGGAGCTGCCGGCTTCGCTCTATTTATACTTTCCTCTGGAGGACAGATTGACGGTGTTGATCAATGACCTGACAGGAAGGTCCTGAACACACACCTGCTGGACCACCAGTGTCCTCCAGAAACACACTTATTACCGCATCAGCTTTAGCCCACATTCATTCCCACCGGACACAGATTGATCTTTCATT
Source organism: Romanogobio albipinnatus (assembly GCA_023566225.1). Taxonomy (NCBI): domain Eukaryota; kingdom Metazoa; phylum Chordata; class Actinopteri; order Cypriniformes; family Gobionidae; genus Romanogobio; species Romanogobio albipinnatus. The sequence goes on along the minus strand of CM042256.1, from coordinate 49,818,425 downwards.
GCTCTCGAGACTAAAAGTTAAAGTTGTTAAAGTTGAGGCGTTTCTCCCAATATGTACCAAAAATGACGACCAGAGAGAATGAACCTACAAGTTTGATTAAACCATCAAAATATGAGGAACAATTTTTATAAATATTTTAAATATGAGGGAAGAACAAAGACTAAACCTGGTTAAGGTATTTTTCTGACAAAAAAGGCAAACAGCTACAGGTTTTATTTTACTATGGAATAAAAGGCATAGAAAAACAAAAAGCAAACACTGAATACAACATGATCAGTTGTTAATATTTTGTTGGATCTCTCTTGTTTTTGCAGGTGTTCATAATTTCTTTGTATGACAGTCTGGCCAAAAATTATGACACACAGTTTGTCATATTTCATTGTGTTATTATCATCACAAATAAGACAATCACTTTCAAGCACAACTACACAATATGATAAAAAAAAATCATATTGGGGGGATTATGGGGTGGGGTTGTTTTTCAGGGGTTAGTTCCAGTGAAAGGAACTCTTAATGCTTCACCAAGACATTTTGGACAATTTCATGCTCCCAACTTTGTGGGAGCAGTTTGGGGACGGCCCCTTCCTGTCCCAGCATGACTGCGCTCCAGTGCACAAAGCTCCGCTCCATAAAGACACGGATGAGCGAGTTTGGTGTGGAGGAACTGGAGTCCTGACCTCAACCCGATAGAACACCTTTGGGATGAATTAGAGCGGAGACTGAGAGCCAGGCCTTCTCGTCCAACATCAGTGCCAAATGCGCTTTAGAAAAATTGTCAAAAAATCTCATAAACACACTCCTAAACCTTGAGGAAAGCCTTCCCAGAAGAGCTGAAGCTGTTAGAGCTGCAAAGGGTGGCCGACTCCATTTTAAACCCTACGGATTAAGAATGGGATGGCATTAAAGCTTATGTCCATGTAAAGGCAGGCGTCACAACACTTTTGGCAATATAGTGTATATAAATATATAGCTGTTATAGAGCAATTTAAGCCATGAGATTGGTAGGTCTGTTAGTAAAATCTGCTGATTTACGCAATCCCTGTTGCATTATATGCAAATGGTGAGAGTTCAAATATGGGAAAAAGCACTTTTTTTCAAAGTTTGCATGGCTGTAACTCAAGAAGTATTAAAGATTTCTCAATATACTTTTAGATTTTGGTTCTAACTAAACGTTTCTTTTGCCATCTCCAATTTTAATGGGCAAAATTGTTCAAATCCAGAGATAAAGGGACCTCAATATGGCTCCATGAGTACATTGTTCACATTTTCAGTGGTCAAAAACCAAATGTGGGTCACTTTCCATAACACTGACATTTTTGGTCTTTTAAAGAGGAATGCCTGAAGAACAAATAATGTTGAAACTAGAAATGTATCTTGTTTTCCTCTGTCAAAACATTTGCTTATAGAGTGACAAATATGTCAATTTCCCAAAGTTTGTGTGCCTGTAGCTCAAGAAGTATAAACGATATCTCAATATCCTTTTAGATTTTGGTTCTAAACAAACTTTTCTTTTGGCATCTCCAATTGAAATGGGCAAAATTGTTCAATTCCAGAGATACAGGGACCTCAATATGGCTCCATGAGTAACTTGTTCACATTTTCAGTGGTCAAAAACCAAATGTGGGTCACTTTCCATAACACTGACATTTTTGGTATTTTAAAGAGGAATGTCTGAAGGACAAATAATGTTGAAACTAGAAATGTTTCTTGTTTTCCTCTGTCAAAACATCTGCTTAGAACGTACCTGTCTGAGTGACAAATATGTCCATTTTCTAAGGTTTGCGTGCCTGTGGCTCAATAAGTATTAAAGATATCTCAATGTCCTTTTAGATTCTGGTTCTCGACTAACTTTTCTCTTGGCATGTCCCTTTTGAAGGCCCTGTATGGTTCAATCCCAGAGATATTGGCATTTCAATGTGGCTCAATTAGTAAATTGTCAAATTTTACCCATTTTTAAATGTCAAAAACAAAACATGAATGACTTTGCATACAGTGGATGCTTTTTTTCTTTTAAAGAGGACTGCCTGAAGAACAAATAATGCTGAAACTAGAACGGTATCTTGTTCTCCCTTTTTGTACCTGAGAGCCAAACATGTTCTTTTTCCAAAGTTTGCATGGCTGTAACTCAAGAAGTATTAAAGATATCTCAATATCCTTTTACATTCTGGTTCTCAATAAACTTTTCTCTTGGAGTCTCTATTTTATATGCCCAATATGGTTAAATTCCAGAGATATGGAGATCTCAATGTGGCTCCATGGGTAAATTGTTGAAATGTACCCATTTTCAGTGGTCGTTGCACACAGCTGATATTTGTTTTATTTAAACATGAATGTCACTATTACTGATAATGTACTCTAGCAATACTTGATACACAATCCTATAGACCCCAAAACATGTGAGATTCAGGTGTCACAGTCAACTATATAACTCTCATAGTTGCATTATCAAACAAACCATTGTTCCAACTGAAACAAAAATGGCAGACAAGCTCTGAATTGGGGCCACATCGGCGTAATGAATCAGTGTATTTATTTAGAGCACTGCCAAAATGGCCCGACTCAATCGCTTCATTGTGTGCGTGTAGCTGTCTTCGTAAAGGTAATTGCTCCTACCTGTGCTGCGATAATGGATCCTGGATGAAGTATTGACCGCCTCTAGATTTTGATTAAGGGCCTGCGGGGCAGAACATGTCTTAATGAAAGTGAGGAATCAGCATTCAAGGTGGCAGCGTCCACTCGCTGATTACGTTTGGGTCTTCGGCGAGCGAGAGGAGAAACTAGAATCTTTGCCGATTAACATTTTCAGCGTGTTCTGTATTTCTTAATGATATAACTAGAGGATGTTTTTTGCGTCGTTATGGGATGAAAAGGCCAGAACTAATCAGTTTTGATTCAGAGCCATGATATCACTTGCTGGTCAAACTCACTGGAGTTCATGATGAATATATTGCGTTTCGCACTAAGTATCTTGCCCGTTTATGCAAATGCATGTCTTTAAAGTATTAATAGCAAGAATTAGCAAGTGAAATGATATCTAATTTACTATAAGTGTCATTTGGATTTCGTGCTCGAGAACGTTTCTGTGAGAAACCAGTAAATCTGGTCCAATTCAGCGCTCTGTTAAACACCCATCACAAAGAAGAATCACGCCTAGAATCTCAATAATTTCTCATAGACAGATATGGGAAAAAATAGAGAGCAAACTCGCGATAAAAGCTTAATAATCTCAGACTTGGGTCCTCTGTAGATCTCAACGAGTGATCTGAGCTTCTCTCCACATGAATGTTGCAGCTCCAGACTCTTATTGTATGAATATTAACTCATTAGTGTCTTTTTTCCGCTCTAAGCGGTTTAGGAGAACCATGAAGCTTATCTCAAAATCAAACATTTTTTAAAGATGTTTCTGAGAAAAAGACCCCAGTAATCTCCCTCTCTCTACACATACTGTACATATATATATATTTAGATTCTGGTTCTCAACTAACTTTTCTCTTGGCATCTCCATTCGTTTGATTATGCAACTATGAGAGATACATTTCTACACTCTCAGAAAAAAGGTACAGCGCTGTCACTGGGGCGGTACCCTAAGGTACAAAAGTGAAAAGGTACATCTTTGTACCTTACTCACCCCTAAATGGTACATATTAGTACCTTAAAGGTACATATTCGGTACATACCTTTTCGGTTTTGTACCTAAGGGTACAGCCCCAGTGACAGCGCTGTACCTTTTTTTCTGACAGTGTAGTTTCAACATTATTTGTCCTTCAGGCATTCCTCTTTAAAAAACCAAAAATGTCAGTGTTATGGAAAGTGACCCACATTTGGTTTTTGACCACTGAAAATGTGAACAAGTTACTCATGGAGCCATATTGAGGTCCCTGTATCTCTGGAATTGAACAATTTTGCCCATTTCAATTGGAGATGCCAAAAGAAACGTTAGTTTAGAACCAAAATCCAAAAGGATATCGAGATATCTTTAATACTTCTTGAGTTACAGCCATGCAAACTTTGAAAAAAAGAGCTTTTTCCCATCTTTGAACTCTCACCATTGGCATATAATGCAACAGGGATTGCGTACATCAGCAGATTTTACTAACAGACCTACCATTTATACAAAAATAGTGGATTACTATTCAACTATGGCATTTAGTATGTTGGCTTTCCCCCCATTCCCCCCAGATTTCTCCTCTCAAAGTGACTATTTTTACACAGAAAACAGCCAAACAAAGGTCACCAGGGTCGCCGGTGTCGTGTGTAATCCAGTCAGGACACTGATTAGTGCCGCCCGGTCGGCGTGAATTTAATTCCAGCGCTGTAGCCGACAGCTTGATAGGCCTGATGGGTGTTTTTTCTATAATGACGGCTATAGATTACAGCAGGAGAGCGCTGTGCGTTAGATTAAACCCACAGTCTGCGCAGTCACTGCTGTGATGACATCTAACGGAGAGATACAGTGAGGACAAACGCTGTTCGATTCTAACCCTCCACATGCTTATTAAAGTCATGCTGCTTCATTCTTATCATTCTGTGAAGTTTTTATACCTTTAACATGGATTGAGATGAACAGCAAGGACTGTTGCTGATGCCATGGTTGTAGATTTTTACTTGCCCTTCTAACGTTATCACTATGGAGGACCACACTCCGTTTATAATATTCTATATATTTATATCTATAGCTAGGACAGAGTTTGGACCCTGGTCTAGACATATTGAAACACGTTTGCAACGGTAGAACGAAAGCACACAAATCTGCTTTGCATGGCATCAAAACGACCACGCTGCAGCAAAAGTTTGAGGATAGTTTGTTTGAAATTCATCATATTCTTAAGCCAGCGCACAAATTTACATATTTATCCCTGTTTGCTCCCAGCGCCCACTTCATGTTTATGAATAAACTACACACTACAGAAGATGCACATCAGCAGAAAACACTCTCTCATGGACTTCAAGTAATTTGTCCAAATCTCTAACACTACACTGCCACAAATAGTGTAGCAATATTTTATGGTTTTATGGATTGAACTCAAGATAAAAGTAAGAACACGCCATTTTCGTGTGTGTATCTTTAAATGCAAATGAGCTGCTTATTTAGAAGGGGTGGAGCCTATACAGATCGTGCCTCGGATACTAGGGCTGTTCGTTTCCCAAATTTTTGGAAGCGATTCCGATTCCTAGTTCTGGAATCGATGATATAGATAGGAAGGGCGAACAGACCTAGCTATCCAAAATCTTTGTCTGCAATTCAATAATACTGACCAATAAGCTCCGCTCGCTCAACCCAGAATGAGTGGAGCGTTTTGCTGGATTTTGCCGGAAATGCAGAAATAAGCCATAATTCTTTGGTAGATTATTCATTTATAATTTCCATTACATTACTACTAGTACTGTTACTATTAATAAAACCAATCTCTGGGGGCCCCAAAAGTGCGGGGCCCTTAGAATCGCCCTAACTCCCCCCCATAGCGGCGCCCCGTCTATAACATCAGACTAGTGGAAAGAAAACATCCAAAATACACATTTTTAATATTGTATTGCAAACTTTAGTTTCATATCTATATTCTGAAGGTTTGTTCATATATAATTCACACTAGTTTATTCCTAAACATGATGAAAATGTATTTCTTTCAGTCGGTTGACAGTATTTTCTGATTTATGATAAAAAGAGAAATCCAAACCCCCTCTGTTAAAACCTTTAACTCTAATATGGCAACGAAATCAAACCAGAATTAGACTTTATCCAGTGTTCAGATTTCTGTTCTGGAAAAGTATGCAAATGTGTGCATATTTAATTAGATGGCACCTCATTTGCATATTTAAACGTAACATTTCAGAAAACTTGTAATGGATAAAAGTTGAAAGATGGAGCGGTCCCAACGATAAAGGTTCACGTTCGTGCACATATGGCTTTATATGAATGTTTCAGCATAAAACAAAGTTGTTCTGTTTACGTGATGACGGAAAAGAACCGAACTGAAATGTTTTAGTTTTAACTGGCTCATTGAAACGAACTGTCCGAAAGAACCTTTTAGAGAAATTAGATGGACTACTAATCATTATTAGTGAGCGAGAGACAAATTGATAATTAAATGTGTTGAAATGAAAAGGGGCTTTTAAAGAGGGCTTGATTCCAATTGATGGACTATTGATGGAGTCGATTCCCAGCCCTGTCAGATACTCCAGTGTTGAGTTTGATGAACTCAGACTAAGATCAAACTCTTTAAGGGTGAAAAAGGCTATTTCCTGCAGCTAAACCAATAACTTTATCATCACCGTGTACATCTAAAAACAGCCCGTGGTCTAGCCTGTACAAAAAAGGAGAACAAGTTTCACCTTTTGCCCCCAGCCGAGCTGCAAACGCACACTTGATGGATGATGGCACGTATCAGCAGCAGAGATGAAGTGTCCGTTTTGCCCAACAACTGGAATCACAATTCAGATGAAAGCTGCTTTTGCATGACGCATTTAAACGCAGCCCGAATTCCCTCGTCTGCAATTATGCATTCAGCAAAGCCAATCGATGGATCCTCTCCATCACAAACCGCAGGCTTTTATAACACTCTGCCGTCATATAACTGTCAACCGCTCTTCATAAAAGAATACGCAAGCCGTGCTCATAATTGGAAGCTTCCCTGTCCATTATTCATGAATGTGAATCTACTGTACGGACTTCAGTTGGTGTAAACAAATGCTACTTTGCAGTCAAAAAACGTCTCTGAGACTGTTTATACACTGTACAAATGATGCTCTTCCTCAGTGTTTCTGTCCTCTTAACTACTTTAAGTCTAAGACATTTTATGGAAGGGAACCACCAACTTATTTAAAAGTCTTATAGGATATAGTCCACAGATGCGAAAGACAGTCTGGTGAAACGTAGATGTAAAATAAATCCAACGTGCAGGTATTCCTTACAATCCTTTGTGCATAAGATCCAAGAGATCCACAAATTACACAACAGAAAATATCAACTAAACATTAGTAGTGAAACCAGTTAACATGTGCATGTGCAGTGATTACAAATGAATACAGCAAAATCACGCCAGAAAACATGAAGAATAAATGAAGACTTTGACTGAGCTTAAAACCAAAGTTTCCCAATCAGGACTCAAAGTGGTTTGTGGCAACACAGCAGGTAAGCCATGCTTCCCATAGATATACATAATAAAGGCTAGATGTCTCGTCTGCGCTGCTGGCCAATGGAGGTCGACGTCCGCCCCTGGCGGCCATCTTGTCACAGTCAGCTCGCTCACTCATAACATTTTGTTTTAATGGTGCATGTACTTTTTAAATAAACCATAATTTTCTACCAATTTTCAAACTGTTTGGTTTGTTATAAACGTCAGAGATGCAGTTATGACACTGCATACTTATGAATAATTATTCATAATTTGTTCAAGATCCATAATTATAGCCACGTTAATAATGTTTGCAAGAAACCAAACCATTTGTAAATCCGTCAAGATTTCAGCGAGATGAGAGTATTTGTGTTCAGATCACTCACCTCACATCAGGAGCCCACCAGAAAGCTTGCCTGTGATAACGTTAGAGACACTAGCCTTTATTATGTATATCTATACATACTTGCGGCCCGCAGGATGATATTTTGTGGCCCCCTTCTTGACATCAAAGTTCAGTGTTAGTGCGGCCCGCGCGTTGCTCTGAAGTTGACAGGAACAGGCGAACGAAGCTGATCAGACAGTTGAAACAAATGTGGTCTAACAGCACTCGTCAATGTCAAAATGATTGAGATGGCCAATCAAATCAAAGTAGGCGGGGTTTGAGTTCTCTTTTGGCTCGTGCACACTGCACAGTCTTCGCACACGGACGAGCGCGTCAATCTATCGCTTAATGCCGTTGCTGAGAGAGACTCTATTCTTTCCGGTGAAATCACAAAACAAAATGCAAATGTGTCCATGGTCTTATTATATAATCATTGATGAACATCTTTGATTTTCAAAAATTCTACCATCAGACCACTACAGAATTCAAAAGTCTTTTGCGGATCAATGTATTTATTCACTCACTCATGCGAAGAATATCGGGAATAATAATATATTTGACGCAAATTAATGCAAATATTGTTTACAAACAGTCCCGAAAAGATTATTTCCCAACTAGAATTAGACCTAGAATTTCGCTCACTGTTCTGTTTGACCTGTTACAGCCTTGCTATATCTATGGTTGAATCCCTTCTAGTATTTACCGCCCGAGAGGCGTTTCTAAGATGGCCGCCGGTGATGACGTTAGAGACTCCGCCGTTAGACATCTAGTCTTTATTATGTTTATCTATGGTTGAATCCCTTCTAGTATTTACCGCCTGAGAGGCGTTTCTAAGATGGCCGCCGGTGATGACGTTAGAGACTCCGCCGTTAGACATCTAGTCTTTATTATGTTTATCTATGGTTGAATCCCTTCTAGTATTTACCGCCCGAGAGGCGTTTCTAAGATGGCCGCCGGTGATGACGTTAGAGACTCCGCCGTTAGACATCTAGTCTTTATTATGTTTATCTATGGTTGAATCACTTCTAGTATTTACCGCCTGAGAGGCGTTTCTAAGATGGCCGCCAGTGATGACGTTAGAGACTCCCCGTTAGACATCTAGTCTTTATTATGTTTATCTATGGTTGAATCACTTCTAGTATTTACCGCCTGAGAGGCGTTTCTAAGATGGCCGCCAGTGATGACGTTAGAGACTCCGCCGTTAGACATCTAGCCTTTATTATGTTTATCTATGGTTGAATCCCTTCTAGTATTTACCGCCCGAGAGGCGTTTCTAAGATGGCCGCCGGTGATGACGTTAGAGACTCCGCCGTTAGACATCTAGTCTTTATTATGTTTATCTATGGTTGAATCCCTTCTAGTATTTACCGCCCGAGAGGCGTTTCTAAGATGGCCGCCGGTGATGACGTTAGAGACTCCACCGTTAGACATCTAGTCTTTATTATGTTTATCTATGGTTGAATCCCTTCTAGTATTTACCGCCCGAGAGGCGTTTCTAAGATGGCCGCCGGTGATGACGTTAGAGACTCCGCCGTTAGACATCTAGTCTTTATTATGTTTATCTATGGTTGAATCCCTTCTAGTATTTACCGCCCGAGAGGCGTTTCTAAGATGGCCGCCGGTGATGACGTTAGAGACTCCACCGTTAGACATCTAGTCTTTATTATGTTTATCTATGGTTGAATCCCTTCTAGTATTTACCGCCCGAGAGGCGTTTCTAAGATGGCCGCCGGTGATGACGTTAGAGACTCCGCCGTTAGACATCTAGCCTTTATTATGTTTATCTATGGTTGAATCACTTCTAGTATTTACCGCCTGAGAGGCGTTTCTAAGATGGCCGCCGGTGATGACGTTAGAGACTCCGCCGTTAGACATCTAGCCTTTATTATGTTTATCTATGGTTGAATCCCTTCTAGTATTTACCGCCCGAGAGGCGTTTCTAAGATGGCCGCCGGTGATGACGTTAGAGACTCCGCCGTTAGACATCTAGTCTTTATTATGTTTATCTATGGTTGAATCCCTTCTAGTATTTACCACCCGAGAGGCGTTTCTAAGATGGCCGCCGGTGACGACGTTAGAGACTCCGCCGTAAGACATCTAGTCTTTATTATGTATATCTATGGTTGAATCACTTCTAGTATTTACCGCCTGAGAGGCGTTTCTAAAATGGCCGCCGGTGATGACGTTAGAGACTCCGCTGTAAGACATCTAGTCTTTATTATGTATATCTATGGTTGAATCCCTTCTAGTATTTACCGCCTGAGAGGCGTTTCTAAGATGGCCGCCGGTGATGACGTTAGAGACTCCGCCGTTAGACATCTAGCCTTTATTATGTATATCTATGGTTGAATCCCTTCTAGTATTTACCGCCTGAGAGGCGTTTCTAAGATGGCCGCCGGTGATGACGTTAGAGACTCCGCCGTTAGACATCTAGCCTTTATTATGTATATCTATGGTTGAATCCCTTCTAGTATTTACCGCCTGAGAGGCGTTTCTAAGATGGCCGCCGGTGATGACGTTAGAGACTCTGCTGTTAGACATCTAGCCTTTATTATGTATATCTATGGTTGAATCCCTTCTAGTATTTACCGCCTGAGAGGCGTTTCTAAGATGGCCGCCGGTGATGACGTTAGAGACTCCGCCGTTAGACATCTAGTCTTTATTATGTTTATCTATGGTTGAATCCCTTCTAGTATTTACAGCCTGAGAGGCGTTTCTAAGATGGCCGCCGGTGATGACATTAGAGACTCCGCCGTTAGACATCTAGCCTTTATTATGTATATCTATGGTTGAATCCCTTCTAGTATTTACCGCCTGAGAGGCGTTTCTAAGATGGCCGCCGGTGATGACGTTAGAGACTCCGCCGTTAGACATCTAGTCTTTATAATGTATATCTATGGTTGAATCCCTTCTAGTATTTACCGCCTGAGAGAGACTTCCTTTGCCCAACAAATCTGGCTACCTCTACTACCCACCTGGGTGTACACCACCTCCTAAAGCACCCTAGCACCTCTGGTGGTGTGTAGTAGTAGTACCCTTAGTAGGTGTGAGCATGGTAACAGGCCTGTTTCTACCTTGAATTGAGACATTGTTAGCATGAATTTGCACATTTTTAGCATTTTTCTAGCATTATTTAAGATGTTGCTAGCATTTAACACATTGCTAGCATGTTTTAGCATGGTGCTAGCCTATTGTAAGCATGATTAACACTTTGCAAGCATTATTTATAATTTTGCTAATGATTTAATATGTTACTAGCTTGAATTGACACATTGCTATCATGTTTTAGCACATTGCAAGCATTAATTAGCACACTGCTAGCATGTTTCTAGCATTATTTAACATGTTGCTAGCATGATTTAGCACACATTGCTAGATTGTTTTAACACATTGCTAGTTTGAATTAGCACATTCCTAGCATGTTTTAGCTTTTGCTAGGCTATTGTTAGCATGATTAGCACTTTGCTAGCATGTTTAACATTTGGTTAATATGTTGCTGACATGATTTAATACGTTGCTTGAATTGACTTATTGCTATCGTGTTTTAGCATTTTGCTATCGTGTTTTAGCATTTAGCTAGCATTATTTAGCATTTGCTAATATATTACTGACATGTTGCTAATGTGATTTAAAATGTCACAAGCTTGAATTGGCACATTGATAGCACGTTTCAGCACATTGCTAGCTTGTCTTAACATGCTTTTAATATGTTTCTACCATTATTTAGCCCATTGCTAGCATGATTTAGCATTGTTGTTAATATGTTGCTGACATGATTTAATACATTGGAGCTTGAATTGACACATTGCTAACATTTTAAGACATTGCTAGCATGAATGATCACATTGCTGGCATGTTTCTAGCATTATTTAACATATTGTTAGCATGATTTATCACATTACTAGCATTTTGATAGCTGTTTCTAGCATGATTAACACTTTACTAACATCATTTTGCATGTTGCTAACATGATTTAATACATTGCTAGCTTGAATTGACACATTGCTAGCATGTTTTAGCACATTGCTAGCATGAATTAATATTAATATGTATCTTTTCCTAAGACAGAAAAGATATAGCATACCGAGTGGTGAGTAAATCATGGATCATTGGATGCTTTCAAATCTCCCACAAAGCAACTCTAATATCATAAAAACCCATACAATTCTAACACTCATAAACTCTGTATCCAGGGGTCTTTGCCTTTTACAAGCTGTAAGTCTCAGGGGGAATATTATCATCAGTTATCACACGTTTCTGATCGCTATCATCTCTTGCGTGTGTCGTGTTCGTATGCGTGTGCATGTTTGCTTCAGAAGGCCGTCCTGCTGCTTGCCATTCAACGAGCTCAAAACACGTCCTGAATAATGCAGCAGACGCTCTCACCAGAGCCTGAGGAAGAGAGACTGGTTTATGCTCTTCTGGGTCGCCTAATGCAGTCGCAGGCCTTCATCGTTAAACGCCATCACGGGTGGGAAGGAACTCAACGCCATTCCACGTGATCGCGCAGCTCAGGAATAACGCAATCAATAACATCATCAGACCAACAATGACTGGAAAATTACTGGATCTTACCAGAAATATGGTATGGTTATGGTCGGGGACAGGCCTGGTTGAGTTAGTTAGTAGTGTGTTGAACCTGCCGGTTATGGTAAGGGGCGGGGCCTGGTTGAGTTAGTTAGTAGTGTGTTGAAACTGGTGGTTATGGTAAGGGGTGGGTCTGGTTGAGTTAGTTAGTAGTGTGTTGAAACTGGTGGTTATGGTAAGGGGCGGGACTGGTTGAGTTAGTTAGTAGTGTGTTGAAACTGGTGGTTATGGTAAGGGGCGGGTCTGGTTGAGTTAGTTAGTAGTGTGTTGTAACTGGCGGTTATGGTAAGGGGCGGGGTCTGGTTGAGTTAGTTAGTAGTGTGTTGAAACTGGTGGATATGGTAAGGGGCGGGGCCTGGTTGAGTTAGTTAGTAGTGTGTTGAACCTGCCGGTTATGGTAAGGGGCGGGGCCTGGTTGAGTTAGTTAGTAGTGTGTTGAAACTGGTGGTTGTGGTAAGGGGCGGGTCTGGTTGAGTTAGTTAGTAGTGTGTTGAACCTGCCGGTTATGGTAAGGGGCGGGGTCTGGTTGAGTTAGTTAGTAGTGTGTTGAAACTGGCAGTTATGGTAAGGGGCGGGGCCTGGTTGAGTTAGTTAGTAGTGTGTTGTAACTGGCGGTTATGGTAAGGGGCGGGCCTGGTTGAGTTAGTTAGTAGTGTGTTGAAACTGGCGGTTATGGTCAGGGACAGGCCTGGTTGAGTTAGTTAGTAGTGTGTTGAAACTGGTGGTTATGGTAAGGGGCGGGGTCTGGTTGAGTTAGTTAGTAGTGTGTTGAAACTGGTGGTTATGGTCGGGGACAGGCCTGGTTGAGTTAGTTAGTAGTGTGTTGAACCTGCCGGTTATGGTAAGGGGCGGGGTCTGGTTGAATTAGTAGTGTGTTGAAACTGGTGGTTATGGTAAGGGGCGGGGTCTGGTTGAGTTAGTAGTGTGTTGAAACTGGTGGTTATGGTAAGGGGCGGGGCCTGGTTGAGTTAGTTAGTAGTGTGTTGAAACTGGTGGTTATGGTAAGGGGCGGGCCTGGTTGAGTTAGTTAGTAGTGTGTTGAAACTGGCAGTTATGGTAAGGGGCGGGGCCTGGTTGAGTTAGTTAGTAGTGTGTTGTAACTGGCGGTTATGGTAAGGGGCGGGGTCTGGTTGAGTTAGTTAGTAGTGTGTTGAAACTTGTGGTTATGGTAAGGGGCGGGGTCTGGTTGAGTTAGTTAGTAGTGTGTTGAAACTGGCGGTTATGGTAAGGGGCGGGCCTGGTTGAGTTAGTTAGTAGTGTGTTGTAACTGGCGGTTATGGTAAGGGGCGGGGCCTGGTTGAGTTAGTTAGTAGTGTGTTGAAACTTGTGGTTATGGTAAGGGGCGGGGCCTGGTTGAGTTAGTTAGTAGTGTGTTGAAACTGGCAGTTATGGTAAGGGGCGGGGCCTGGTTGAGTTAGTTAGTAGTGTGTTGAAACTGGCAGTTATGGTAAGGGGCGGGGCCTGGTTGAGTTAGTTAGTAGTGTGTTGAAACTTGTGGTTATGGTAAGGGGCGGGGTCTGGTTGAGTTAGTTAGTAGTGTGTTGAAACTGGCAGTTATGGTAAGGGGCGGGGCCTGGTTGAGTTAGTTAGTAGTGTGTTGTAACTGGCGGTTATGGTAAGGGGCGGGCCTGGTTGAGTTAGTTAGTAGTGTATTGAAACTTGTGGTTATGGTAAGGGGCGGGTCTGGTTGAGTTAGTTAGTAGTGTGTTGAAACTGGTGGTTATGGTAAGGGGCGGGTCTGGTTGAGTTAGTTAGTAGTGTGTTGAAACTGGCGGTTATGGTAAGGGGCGGAACATTTCCCAAACACACTGGAAGCGCTTGACCAATCACAACACACTGCTCCAGTCGACCAATCAGAGCACAGTGTGCTTTTCAGAAGGAGAGGCTTCATAGAGACAGGAAGTAAACAGAGCGTTACTGACAGACTGAGAAGAGAGGAGCCGCAACACTGGAGGATATGAGGAAATAATCAACATTCAAGCAGGAAAACCTGCTCTAGTAGAGCCAGAAAACATAAAGACTGTACAAGTGTTACTGTTATCATATTAAAATAATTCCAGCATTACAGGATTAATGTCAACGCACCGACACAAGACTCACACATTACACAACATATTGAGTGTAATTCTGCATCAAAAGACAAACATACAGTGTAAAGCAGAGAATCACCTTCATTATTCTCTTGTTCGGGATGTTCATCACAGCACTGAGCGTTGATCCTGGTACAAAACAACCTCCCAGAGGATTTGCCTCTCAAGACCACAGCGTCAATTAAACACTAAACTGATCCGTCAGGCCGATCGCTGATAAATTACGTTTTGAAGGAAAGTACACATCCCTCTGCATGTGCATTTATTAAACATTCAGACTAATTAGTCACACCTACTAAATCAAGCATCACCATTACTAATTATCATAGTTCGTGTTAGTAATGGGAACTAACTAACCATGGCTGTAGCCAGCTATGAGGTCCAGACCTCTGTATTTTTCCGAGGTGTGTGTAACAAATGTTGTGAAAAAATGAACTCTACTTTAGTGCTGCAAGGATATTGACAGCACTGAGATGTTCTCATCTGAGCTGCCTGCGGTCTGTCACTGCTCTCAATATTTGAGATGACCAATCAAATTAAAGTAGGTGGGCTTTATGTTCACAGAAGATGCTGAACGCGCCATAAATTGGCGTTTCGTGAGACACTTCAGTGAAAGTCAGTCAGTCAAAGCTCAGCTTTAGGAGGGGAAGACACAGGGCAAGAGATGGAGAACGAGAGGGGGTATGACAAATAATCTACTGCCCATTAACATAGTTTTGAAAGCTATTTATTATTATTTTTCAAACATCTTAAAATGCACATCTAGTCATAAGGGTCCGTTTTTTTAAAATAGCTGAATAATAAATAAGCTGATCCATTGACGTTTGGTTTGTTAAGATAGGACAATATTTGGCCGAGATACAACTATTGAAAATCGGAGGGTGCAAAAACATCTAAATATTGAGAAAATCTCCTTTAAAGTTGTCCTTAGCAATGCATATTACTACTAATAATACATTTATGATATATTTACGGTGGGAAATTTACAAAATATCTTCATGGAACATGATCTTAATATCCTAATGATTTTGGCATAAAAATCATACAACATACAATGTATTGTTGGCTATTGCCACAGATATACCCGTGAGACATTTGTGGATCAGAGAAATCATCATTATTGAGTCCCCCAACGCCCCTGAAGAGCTGAAATTTAGGACCTCGCTGATTTGAAAACTCTGCCTACGGGCCTGTAACCGAAGCAAAGGGAGCCATAAAGATCTATTTGTAGGCGTTCTTGTTTGTGATTGAATTTAAGGATGCATTTAGTAATATTTGATGTGCGTACAGACATTTTATAAATAAGGACCGTTGCTTTTCTTGGATGGGGCCTGCGCTGTGGGAGCTGATGGATCTCAGACGGCCCTTACTCTTTCTCTCGGAGATGAAGATGAGGAAATAACGAGAGCCAGTAGGGAAGTCAGAGAGGTAATGAATCTCTTCCTCTGCTCTCTCGGAGACAGTGGCGTCTGCCGGGCTTCATCACCCTGACAATTCATCTCTGCGGAAAACAAGCCGGTGACCTGCGGCGCTCAACACCAAACTCAGACCGCCACCGAAAACAAGACAAAATAAACGCCCCGGCCGAGCGGAATTGACCAAATCAAGACATCCACTGTTGAAAACAGAGCTCAAGAAACCTAGAAAACAGAGACTTTCTGCTATTATTGGAGAACAGCAGAAAATGTTTCTCTTCGGCTGCTTTCATATAAAGAATAATATCATTAAAGAAACACTTTTAGGTGCAGGAGACCTTGACTAACATTCAATGAGCCATTAAATATGTGACGTGTGCATTTATCTGTTTGTTTACACAAACAGCCTCTATGATGCTTCATTAATTTCAGTTATTGTTTGGGAATCCTTCACTAATGGGAATGTTTTGCATTTGTTTTTATTATTCATCATTTATATTTCCCTGCAGTTGAATTGCATTATTTTGACAAGACCATTTGCGTAATTAGGATTTATCATGAGAAAACGATACTCGGTTACTTAACGTAACCTCGGTTCTCTCTAGAAGAGGGAACGAGTATTGCGTAAGTTCCTTACGCTACGGGAAAGTATTCTTTCTTCGAGATTTCTGAAAAACCCAAAATTATCCTTAATTTTGTAACATTGTCAACGCAGTGCGGCAGCCTGGCAGACCATAGCAGGCTATTCCAGCGTGCTATTGGCTGCTCTGCTAGCAACTGCAGCAGCCTATCGGTGAGCCCGCATTTCGTGGCGACCAATGAGGGCGCTTCGCGCCCACCTGGCTTCATTTGCCTACAGGTGGGGCGTGGCCACGTGTATATAAGCAGGGCTCACGGGCTGCATATTCGGTTTTCGTAGTTCTGAAGCGTAAAAGCCCGCGGGGCGCACGGCAAGGAACGCAATACTCGTTCCCTCTTCTAGAGAGAACCGAGGTTACGTTAAGTAACCGAGTATCGTTCTCTTACGAGAGGTTCTCTCGTATTGCGTAAGTTCCTTACGCTACGGGAACATATTGTCAACGCCGTGCGCGCCTCGCATACAGCATATGTATCCCAGGGAACCGGGGACCATAACACTGCTCGGGCAGGGTGGCCGGTAAGGAAAACGGGCCACCACATATACAGACACTTCATTCGAACTGACGGGTGGTTACGACGGGTGGTTACAACACCCTGTCCCATGAATGAGGGAACGGCACCTGCCGGTCTCCTTCAAATTCACCACACCTTGTCTCATGAATGAGGGAGCGGCAACGCCGGTCGCCTTCAAATTCACAATATCTTGTTATATGAGTGAGGTAACGGCACCGCCGGTCACCTTCAAACTCACAACAGCTCGTCTCGTAAATGAGGGAACGGCACCGCATACCAGTATGTGAGCTATGTCTGCGCAGAACCACTGGGCAGAACCAACAGCCCTATTGAACTGATAACACTTTCGCCTGTAAGGCAGGAACTTCCAGATTGTAAAATCTCACGAACGTAGACGGGGAGGCCCAGCCTGCCGCCATACAGATATCGTGGATGGAAATCCCTCTGGCCCAAGCCCACGAAGAGGCCATGCCTCTGGTGGAGTGTGCTCTGACACCTAGCGGGCACTGCAGGTGTTTGGAAGCGTATGCAGCTGCAATCGCGTCCACTATCCACCTGGACAGGGTCTGTTTCGAGGAGGCGAGACCTTTAGTGCGCCCACCAAACGAAACAAATAGCTGCTCAGAACGCCTGAAGGCGGCGGAGCGTGTGACATAAACCCTCAATGCCCTGACAGGGCAGAGGAAATTGCCACCGTCCCCCTCATCGGATGCTGGCAGAGCCGAGAGGGAGATAATCTGCGCCCTGAAGGGAGTGCCGATCGCTTTGGGGACATAACCATGCCTCGGTCTGAGAATGACCTTAGAGTCATTAGGACCGAACTCCATACACGTCGGGCTCACTGAGAGCGCGTGTAGATCCCCCACGCGTTTCACTGAAGCCAGAGCTATCAGAAACGCGGTTTTTAGCGAAAGGAACCTTGGTTCCACAGTCTCGAGCGGTTCAAAGGGATGAGCCTTCAGGGCCTCTAGGACCAAGGCCAGATCCCATATAGGAACCGACGGGGGCCGCGGGGGATTCAACCGTCTGGCTCCTCTGAGGAAACGGATGATGAGCTCGTTCCTTCCTAGCGTGCTACCTAGCGTCGTCTGAGCGAACGCTGCTATAGCCGCCACATACACTTTGAGCGTGGAAGGGGACCTGCCCCGTTCCAAAAGCTCTTGGAGGAAGGAGAGCACCCGCTGGACCCCACATTGCTGTGGGTCCAATCCCTTGGAAACACACCACTCAGTGAACACCGACCACTTAGAACTATATAACCGCCTCGTCGAGGGGGCTCTAGAGTGTGAAATCGTGTTCATAACCCCTTCGGGCAGGTCAACGGGTATCCGTTGGTCACCCATACATGCAGAGACCATCGCTCTGGATGGGGATGCCAAACTGACCCTCCTGCTTGAGAGAGAAGGTCTGCTCTCAGCGGAACTGGCCAGGGGGGTGAGTGCGACAGCTTCACCAGCTCTGGGTACCAAATCTGGTTCTCCCAGCGTGGTGCTATAAGGAGCACCGGACGGCGCGTTTCCCTGATTTTCGCTATGACCTGGGGCAATAGGGAGATCGGCGGGAAAGCATACAGCGGGAGGCTGGGCCAAGTTTGGGACAGCGCATCCTCGCTTTTGGACAGAAACGTCGGGCAGCGGGCGTTCTCTTTTGTTGCAAAGAGGTCGAGCTCCGCTCTGCCGAACAGGCGCCATACCAGCTGGACTGTCTGGGGGTGCAGGGACCATTCTCCTGGGAGAATGAGGCCCCTGGACAGCTTGTCCGGGCCCACATTGAGGTGGCCCGGCACGTGCGCAGCTCTCAGCGAGCGCAGCGAGCTGTGTGCCCACACGAGCAGGCGTTCTGTCAGATTGCCCAGACCTCTGGACCTGACACCGCCCTGCCGGTTCACGTAGGACACCACTGTGGTGTTGTCCGACCGGACTAACACATGGTGTCCTCGTATAAGCGGGAGAAACTGCCTGAGCGCGTTCTCTACCGCTATCATCTCCAAACAGTTTATGTGTAGGAGTTTTTCCTCGCTCGACCAAAGGCCCGAGGCTGATCTGCCCTCGAAAACGGCGCCCCAACCCGTGGTGGAGGCGTCCGTCGAGATGACCTTGCGGTGTGAGATGGCTCCCATCGTCACTCCCCTCTGGTACCAGTCGGCTACTAACCAGGGCTCTAGGGCTGACACGCAGCCCTGAGTCACTCTGATCCTGAAGCCACCGGACGCCCAGGCTCTGTGAGGCACTCGGGCGTTTAACCAGTATTGCAGCGGGCGCATGCGCATTAAGCCCAGCTGGAGCACAGCCGCAGCTGAGGCCATACGTCCCAGCATCCTCTGAAAAAGCTTGAGAGGTGCGATTTTGCCCGGCCGGAAGTACGCAGCCATGCGCCGAACTTGGCGCGCGCGATGGGATGACAGGCGGGCTGACATTGCCACAGTGTCCAGATTCAAACCCAGGAATGAGGTTGATTGCGTGGGCACTAATGAGCTCTTGGTCCAATTGACCATGAGCCCTAGGCTGTCCAGATGGCTGAGCAGCATTGCCCTGTGGGCGAGGAGCTCGGCCTCCGACTGCGCCAGGATGAGCCAATCGTCCAGATAGTTCAATACTCGCATCCCTCGATTTCTCAGAGGAGCGAGGGCCGCGTCCATGCACTTCGTAAATGTACGGGGTGCTAGTGACAGGCCGAACGGAAGGACGGTGTATTGATAAGCCTGGCCGTCGAAGGCGAATCGTAAGAATGGCCTGTGACGCGGCGTTATCTTGATTTGAAAATATGCATCTTTCAAATCTAGGGAGATTAGCCAGTCTCTCGGGCGAATATGCGCGAGGATCTGCTTGGTCGTGAGCATCTTGAACGATCTTTTCATAAGAGCTTTGTTCAGACGCCTCAGATCCAGAATCGGTCTGAGCGACCCATCCCTTTTTGGCACGAGAAAATACCGGCTGTAAAAGCCTGACTTGCTCATAGAATGGGGAACCGGTTCTATAGCCCCTTTGCACAGCAGCGTGGCTATTTCTGCTCGAAGTAGATGTGCTACTTCCTCGCTCACTCTCGTCTCTGTACGCGCACAGAAGCGCGGAGGGCGGCGAGCGAACTGCAGAGTGTAGCCGTGCTTCACTGTTTTCAGCACCCATTCTGATACACCTGGAATGGCTTCCCACGCTCTCGCGTGCGCCACACGGGATAGAACGGCCTCCGGGCTCGAAACGCCGCGCTTCGCGGGTTTGACGGCCTGTATAGGAGGGGCGGGCGCAGTGCGCGCGCTCTCTGTGCTGTGGGCCAGCCGATCGCTCGCGATGGCTGGCCGCCCTACACACTGCATCTCTGCCGCTTCGAGCGGGGAGTGGCTTGTGTGCGGCCCTACACTCATCGCTCCGGCCACCCTGGGCGGAAGACAAATGGTGTGTGGCGCGGCGCGTGGCGCCTGAGGCATAATGTTCGCGAAAATGTGTGAGCGCGTTTGAGCGGGCACAACTCTTACGCGTGGAACATGACCGGTTAAGAGTGGCTGTGTGACAGCGCGTGTGGTGGTTAGTCGTGGACGCAAACAAGCGGACACGTGACCTAACTCTAGCACTCGAGCGGCCGGTGGCCGCTTTATGTGAGTGGGGGACACGGGGTTTATAGTGCTTGTGTGCAGGGGTGAACACAGAAAAGTGGGCACATTTACTGCATTTGAAACACATACGGCGTGAGCCGTGCAACCAGAAATAATGCAACTTTTGTGATTTCTCTGGTTCGCCGTAAAAACGGCGGTTATTGACAGGCGAGAAGGCATTTTTGCCGGCTCGTTGGCTGCGTGAAATCCATCTGCAGCAGCCACAGTGGTGGGGGCTGACAGGGAAGAGAGTTTTGACGGTGGTCCGGCCGCGGCGGGACTTAACCGTCGTTTCTTGCCTCTGGCTAGGAGGACTTTGGAGGCTCGGGCTTCAGCGCGATCCTAGGCCGGGGGCCCCGAGGTGGAGGCGGCTTACCACGGCTGGAAGAGCGCGATCTGGGGCGGCCGCTCGGTCTTCGCTGAGACGAAGGGGGCCGCGCTGGGGGCCGCGCTGGGCGCTGCGCGGAGCTCGTTGCTGGCTGGTCACGAGGACGGCGAGCAGCGGAGCTATTGCTAGCGCCGGGGCGTCGAGGCAGGAAAAGGTTCATGGCCTGCGTCGTTTTCTGCACTTCGGAGAAACGGTCGACGATCCCCTTGACCGCTGGTCCAAAGAGCCCAGACGGGGAGAGCGGGGCATTTAGGAAGGCCGCGCGCTCTGTTTCTCGCATGTCCGCGAGCGTGAGCCAGAGGTGGCGCTCAGCTACCGTGAGGGAGGCCATAGAGCGTCCGAGGGCCTGTGCTGCGGTCTTGGTGGCGCGAAGGGAGAGATCCGTCGCGCTTCGCAAATCCGTGATTAACTCAGCGTCACAGCATTTCTCGTCCAGGTCACGGAGGAGATTAGCTTGGAGGATTTGCAGCACGGCCATAGAGTGCAGAGCGGACGCAGCTTGACCGGAGGCAGCGAAAGCGCGGCCGATCAGCGATGACGTCACTCTGCAGGCCTTAGACGGGAGGGCAGCCTTTGAGCGCCAACCAGAAGGCGGGCAAAGGTGCGCTGCGACCGCCTCTTCCACCGGAGGGATAGCGTTGTAGCCTTTCTCGGCTGCGCCGTCAACTTGTGAGAGCGTCGAAGAAGCCTGAGACGAGACCCTCGCGGAGAATGGCGCGTTCCAGGACTTTGCGAGCTCCTCGTGAAGCTCCGGCAGAAAGGGTGCAGTCCTGGAGGTGGGCGCACGGCGGCGACTGTTTAGGAAGCATCCGTCAAGTCGGTTCGGCGCTGCCACCTTGGGCGGGGCCCATTCGAGGCCTAGCTGCTCGACAGCCCGGGTGAGAAGGCGCAAAAGTTCGGCGTCCTCACCCGCTCGAGAGCGTCCGGAGCCCCGGACTGAAGAGGACGCGGAAGACCAGTCCTCGCTGTCGGAAGCCATGATGGAGCAGCTGTCGGCGCGTTCCGCGGCCGCATCCGCCTCATCCCCGGAGGCGGCAACAGAAATGGCGGCCTGGGGTGGGGGCGGGGAAGGCGAGAGTGAAGCGGGCGGGAAAGGTTCCGGCGAGCTTCTCTCGGCGAACTCCGGAATCCGCTGCGAGCGGCGCTTCTTTCTGCGCGGCGTGGCAGGGACTGGAGGGATATCATCATCGAACAGGACGAGTCGAGCCCGCAGGGTCGACATCGTCAGTTCTTCGCACTCTTGGCATCCGCCGGCGAGGAGTGCGGCGGCGGCGTGATCACGGCCCAGGCAGAGAGCGCAGATCACGTGGCGGTCCCCGGAGCTGAGCTGCGCGTGACACGAGCCGCAGGTGGAACGAGACATTTGTATCAACGCTCGGCTCTTTTTGTGAAAAAGTGTGACGCAGCGGCGACAACACTTTTGAGCGTAAAGGATATGGGCTGCCGGATAGCAGAGCAGGCACGGATGGCTGAAGGTGGTGCGATGCTGCCGGCTTCCTCAGGCGCTGTCCTCTGCTTGCTTGTCTGCGCGGTCACGGCGGCGGGTTCCAGATCCAGCGATGCGAAGGGCTTCGCTGAAGAAAAGAAAATCGAATATGCAGCCCGTGAGCCCTGCTTATATACACGTGGCCACGCCCCACCTGTAGGCAAATGAAGCCAGGTGGGCGCGAAGCGCCCTCATTGGTCGCCACGTCATGCGGGCTCACCGATAGGCTGCTGCAGTTGCTAGCAGAGCAGCCAATAGCACGCTGGAATAGCCTGCTATGGTCTGCCAGGCTGCCGCACTGCGTTGACAATGTTACAAAATTAAGGATAATTTTGGGTTTTTCAGAAATCTCGAAGAAAGAATACTTTCCCGTAGCGTAAGGAACTTACGCAATACGAGAGAACCTCTCGTAAGAGAACTGAGAATTAGGTCTGTTAAAGGTGAAGAAATAATAATGAAATAATGAAAATAAAGGAATTGAACAATAAAGCATCAGTGAGCAAGTGCTACAACAATGTATATTTAAAATTGCACATTGCGAATACACATTAAATCACACGTGTGTTCTTTGCATTGCAGTAATGAGAGTTGAGGAGGGGTGGATGTGACCCGGACGTTTCTGGACAGTTTCCGAGAGATTCATCCACACAGGCAATTAAAAAGACAATCCTTACTGAGGATCACGGGACGCCGGGGGAATACGGCGGATAACAGAGCTGCTCTCTGAAAAATAACTCCAATAAAAAGAGATGAGAAGAACAGATCCATGTGAGGAGAGGTCTCAAATATGTCCTCTGTGAAAGAGACAAAATAAAAAGTTCATATTTTACAATGTCCTCTGTTTCTGTGTGTTTGGGAACGAGGCGCTGGGATGCTCCGTCAGCACCAGTGACTTACAGCTCGATTTAACCCACCGAGAGAAGAGAAGAGGAGAGAGAAAACACCAGAAGAGAAGAGAAGAGAAGAGAAGAGAAGAGAAGAGAAGAGATGAGAAGAGAAGAGAAGAGAAGAGAAGAGAAGAGAAGAGAAGAGAAGAGAAGAGAAGAGAAGAGAAGAGAAGAGAAGAGAAGAGAAGAGATGAGATGGGAATAGAAGAGAAGAGATGAGATGAGAAGATGAAGAAGGTTCCCACTCAGGAAGAATATCAGATGACCAGTGTCGATAAGGCTGAATTATCAGCTCTAATTTCAGAGGTGGACAAAGTCGTTAAACTTTGCAATTATGATATACAACGTGACATACAATATAATATTAAATATTATATTTTAAAAAGTCCGTTTGGAGTCCGTTTTGATGTCAGGTGAAGGCACAAAGGCACAAAACTCCACACAGTATCTCAATGATCCCGCGATGATGAAGTGTGTGAAGAAGCGGCGCGCAGAGCCTGATCGGACAGAACCGTTATTCTCATTAACCGCAGCGAGCGCTGAAGATTGGAAAACCAACTGAGCAAAGCATCCTGGGAAATCACCTCCAATCTCCCTCTAATAACCGATCCATAAGCCCCCCGCTGCTCTGTGGGACGGGTCCGACCGGCCTAGACGGGTTTCAGAGGGAGCGGGATTGCTTTCTGTGCCTCATCCTGATGTCTGAGAAGACTGATGACAGCACACTCAAATACCACAGAATCTAACTTAGGGTTAACAGGGAATTTCAATCATCAGCCTCAAAAGTCACGTAGCGATTAACGATGTGTCTCATGAGAAATTATTAGAACTTTTAAATATTCAAATGTTTTGAATCTATTGAATTCAATAGGGATACGTGATGCCAGTGCGGAAGTTTGGTCTGGACTTGATCCGTTGTGGAGCAACTATACTCGAACCAGAGCTGTTTGGACCAATCAGATCATCAGGGCGGGGTTTATACGATGATGGACAGATGATCAACGTCATCATCACGTCACCAAAGAGCGCTTGGGTTGAACTCGTTTACTAAACGGAGAACTTGTTGGTATATGCGTTCACTTTTACTATTTCTCTCAAAAATGATGATTGTGTTGGTAAGTACAACTTACTCCCTTGCTCTGATTGGTTGTAGGTCTATCCTGGTTCGGTTGAAACACACCCCATAATCACAGCCCAATGGGGCAGTACATGCTAAACAAAAAGGTTCTATATGGCACCAAAAATGGTTCTTGGCTCGTAATCATAGGGGAACCTTTTTAAGTGCTATATAGCACCAATTTTAGTGCTTCAGTGGTTCTTCAGCGGTTCTTCAGCGGTTCTTCAGTGGTTCTTCAGTGGTTCTTCAGTGGTTCTTCAGCGGTTCTTCAGCGGTTCTTCAGCGGTTCTTCAGCGGTTCTTCAGTGGTTCTTCAGTGGTTCTTCAGCGGTGCTTCAGCGGTTCTTCAGTGGTTCTTCAGAGGTGCTTCAGCGGTTCTTCAGCGGTTCTTCAGCGGTGCTTCAGCGGTTCTTCAGTGGTTCTTCAGCGGTGCTTCAGCAGTTCTTCAGCGGTTCTTCAGCGGTTCTTCAGTGGTTCTTCAGCGGTTCTTCAGCAGTTCTTCAGCGTTTCTTCAGCGGTGCTTCAGTGGTTCTTTAGCAGTTCTTCAGTGTTTCTTCAGCGGTGCTTCAGTGGTTCTTCAGCGGTGCTTCAGTGGTTCTTCAGCGGTTCTTCAGCGGTTCTTCAGTGGTTCTTCAGTGGTTCTTCAGCGGTGCTTCAGCGGTTCTTCAGTGGTTCTTCAGAGGTGCTTCAGCGGTTCTTCAGCGGTGCTTCAGCGGTTCTTCAGTGGTTCTTCAGAGGTTCTTCAGTGGTTCTTCAGCGGTGCTTCAGCGGTTCTTCAGCGGTTCTTCAGCGGTTCTTCAGTGATTCTTCACCGGTTCTTTGACTAAGGTGCTATTTAGCACCGCTACCATATACAGAACATGTTAAGATATGGTGCTATATAGCACCAAAAGTGGTTCCTCTATGATTTCGACGAAGAACCATTTTTGGTGCCATATAGAACCTTTTTTTTTTTAGAGTGTATCAGACTGACTAGAATCTAAGTATGACGATAATGAAGATATGAAGATAATTTGTGCTGTAACTAAAAAATGCTGGGTTGTTTTAACCCAAATTTGGGTCAAAAATGGGCAAACCCAACCATTGGGTTAAAAATGTAATAAAAATAATGTAACCCATTGTCTGGGGTTGGCCATATTTGATCAAAACAAACCAGCGTTTTTAGAGTGACAAACTTCTTAAAGGATGAGCTCACTTCAAAACGAACATTTCCTGATGATTTCCTCACCCCCATCTCATCAGATGGTCATGTCTTTCTCTCTTCATTGGAAAAGAAATTGAGTTTTTTGAGGATCATTCCAGGATTGTTCTGCTCATAATGGACTTCAATGGGAACCAACGGCTGAAGGTCCAGATCACTGCAGTTTCAGAGGAAGGTCCCAGACGAGGAAGGAGTCTGATCTAGACAAACCATCGCCACATTTACAACACAAATACACATTTATATACTTTATAACCTCAAACGCTCGACTTCGGTTCTTCATGGCGTGTGATGTCATCAGGTCACATGACACAGGTGGAAGAACCGACCCATTGTTAAAATGAACGTGCAAAGACTACATCA
Organism: Romanogobio albipinnatus; assembly: GCA_023566225.1. Taxonomy (NCBI): domain Eukaryota; kingdom Metazoa; phylum Chordata; class Actinopteri; order Cypriniformes; family Gobionidae; genus Romanogobio; species Romanogobio albipinnatus. The sequence goes on along the minus strand of CM042256.1, from coordinate 49,792,654 downwards.
AACGCGCTTCACGAAAGTAAAGGGAAAACAACGATGACGGAGAACATAAGATGGAGGCGGCACTTCCACTTACGTCATGTGACCTTTCCAAAGTGATGACATCATACGCTGTGAAGAAGAGCGACACAAGTCGAACGTCTAAATTGTGTATAAATGTGTGTTTGTGTTGTAAATGTGGCGATGGTTTGTCTAGATCAGACTCTATTCCTCTGGGATCGGTCAGAGCCTCTGAAGCCCTTCCTCTGAAACTGCAGTGATCTAGACCTTCAGCCGTTGGTTCCCATTGAAGTCCATTATGAGCAGAACAATCCTGGAGTGATCCTCAAAAAAATGAAGACAGAAACACATGAACATCTGGGATGAGATGAGGAGAGGAAATCATCAGGAAATGTTCATTTTGAAGCAAACTTATCCTTTCAATTAAACCTAAAAACAAACAGAAAAATCTGAAACATTTACATTTTAAGAAATGTTATGATCATAAATATTTCAGACCCTGAACTATTTTGAGGTCATTAATCAAATGCAAATGACCAACACTGATTTATAAGCGAACAGACTCACTACACTCTGGTTGATTATACATAATATATAACTGATACTGTACACTCTAAAAAATGCTGGGTTAACAATAACCCAAGTTGGGTTGAAAATGGACTAACCCAGCATTTGAGTTGTTTTAACCCAGCGGTTGGGTTAAATGTTTGTTTAAAACAACCCAATTGCTGGATTAGTCCATTTTCAACTCAACTTGAGTTATTGTTAACCCAGCATTTTTTAGAGTGTACAGTATCAATTATATATTAAGTATAATTAACAATAAGTAATAATCATATAATAAATAATAATACTAATTTAATTGAAAACTGAGAAAAAAAGCTAACTTTAAAACTCCCATCCTCTGTGACGGCAGCTCGTGTCGTTTCTCTCGTTTTAATCCGAAGTGTTTCTCTCCAGCAAACCTCAGGTTTAATGGAACTGTCCATCCCGCCGACACATTTACAGAGACGGGCCGGTGGCGCGCTGACAAAGACCAAAGCAGCCCAACACAATTTTTCATGTTTCATCGCTGAAGGTGTTTAGAGCCTCGGCGTCCAACGCAGCAATTTCAATGCTAAATAACAATCAAGGCTACAGTGCGCTAAAAATACCAGCGCTGGCAGCAGCCCATCAATTACACTCGCCCCCGGGGACGGCTTTAGCATTCCTCCAGAGGAACAGCACCTTTCAGAGAGATCTCCAGCTAATGAAACACACACGGCGAGGCCGGAGAAAAGGGCGCATGTTTAAAACAGTAGCAGTGACATTCAGACTTTACATTTCATATTCCTGAAACAGCATTTATACAGGCCTGATTTACATCAGTCTCAAACACGCACGAACCACACAGTCTCAGAGATGCTTCCTCACACTCTCTTTCAACACTCTTTCTAGTTCTGATTTCATGTCGACTCCAAAGATCTGACCGGGTAACCAAAATCATAGCGTTATGGATAAAATATTATAGTTTTGATCAATAATTTAAGAGATTTAAAATGTATTATTTAAACATAAACTTCAACAGTTTGAAGAACTGCTCATATATAATATCTAATATCGTTGTAAAAACAACCCAGCAGTCATATGACATCAGATTGACGTTAGTCCCCAATGTCGGAGAGACGTTGCATTTTGGTTGAAAATGAAAACCCAACGTCATGTTGACATCAACCTCCAACGTCTGTCCAACGTTAGAGATTGACGTGAATATGATGTTGGGTTTTCATTTTCAACCAAAATGCAACGTTTGTCCAACGTTAGAGATTGACGTCAATATGACTTCGGGTTTTCCTTATCAACCAAAATGCAACGTTTGTCCAACGTTAGAGATTGACGTGAATATGACTTCGGGTTTTCCTTATCAACCAAAATGCAACGTTTGTCCAACGTTAGAGATTGACGTGAATATGACTTCGGGTTTTCCTTTTCAACCAAAATGCAACGTTTGTCCAACGTTAGAGATTGACGTGAATATGACGTCGGGTTTTCCTTTTCAACCAAAATGCAACGTTTGTCCAACGTTAGAGATTGACGTGAATATGACGTCGGGTTTTCATTTTCAATCAAAATGCAACGTCTGTCCAACGTTAGAGATTGACGTGAATATGACGTCGGGTTTTCCTTTTCAACCAAAATGCAACGTTTGTACAACGTTAGAGATTGACGTCAATATGACTTCGGGTTTTCCTTTTCAACCAAAATGCAACGTTTGTACAACGTTAGAGATTGACGTCAATATGACTTCGGGTTTTCATTTTCAACCAAAATGCAACGTTTGTCCAACGTTAGAGATTGACGTGAATATGACTTTGGGTTTTCCTTTTCAACCAAAATGCAACTTTTGTCCAACGTTAGAGATTGACGTGAATATGACTTTGGGTTTTCCTTTTCAACCAAAATGCAACGTTTGTCCAACGTTAGAGATTGACGTCAATATGACTTCGGGTTTTCCTTTTCAACCAAAATGCAACGTTTGTACAACGTTAGAGATTGACGTCAACATGACCTGGGTTTTCATTTTCAATCAAAATGCAACGTCTGTCCAACGTTAGAGATTGACGTGAATATGACGTCGGGTTTTCCTTTTCAACCAAAATGCAACGTTTGTCCAACGTTAGAGATTGACGTGAATATGACGTCGGGTTTTCCTTTTCAACCAAAATGCAACGTTTGTACAACGTTAGAGATTGACGTCAATATGACTTCGGGTTTTCATTTTCAACCAAAATGCAACGTTTGTCCAACGTTAGAGATTGACGTGAATATGACTTTGGGTTTTCCTTTTCAACCAAAATGCAACGTTTGTCCAACGTTAGAGATTGACGTGAATATGACTTTGGGTTTTCCTTTTCAACCAAAATGCAACGTTTGTCCAACGTTAGAGATTGACGTCAATATGACTTCGGGTTTTCATTTTCAACCAAAATGCAACGTTTGTACAACGTTAGAGATTGACGTCAACATGACCTGGGTTTTCCTTTTCAACCAAAATGCAACGTTTGTCCAACGTTAGAGATTGACGTGAATATGACTTTGGGTTTTCCTTTTCAACCAAAATGCAACGTTTGTCCAACGTTAGAGATTGACGTGAATATGACGTCGGGTTTTCATTTTCAACCAAAATGCAACGTTTGTACAACGTTAGAGATTGACGTCAATATGACTTCGGGTTTTCATTTTCAACCAAAATGCAACGTTTGTCCAACGTTAGAGATTGACGTGAATATGACTTCGGGTTTTCATTTTCAACCAAAATGCAACGTTTGTACAACGTTAGAGATTGACGTCAACATGACCTGGGTTTTCATTTTCAACCAAAATGCAACGTTTGTCCAACGTTAGAGATTGACGTCAATATGACTTCGGGTTTTCATTTTCAACCAAAATGCAACGTTTGTCCAACGTTAGAGATTGACGTGAATATGACGTCGGGTTTTCATTTTCAACCAAAATGCAACGTTTGTACAACGTTAGAGATTGACGTCAATATGACTTCGGGTTTTCATTTTCAACCAAAATGCAACGTTTGTCCAACGTTAGAGATTGACGTGAATATGACTTTGGGTTTTCCTTTTCAACCAAAATGCAACGTTTGTACAACGTTAGAGATTGACGTGAATATGACTTTGGGTTTTCCTTTTCAACCAAAATGCAACGTTTGTACAACGTTAGAGATTGACGTCAACATGACCTGGGTTTTCATTTTCAACCAAAATGCAACGTTTGTCCAACGTTAGAGATTGACGTCAACATGACCTGGGTTTTCATTTTCAACCAAAATGCAACGTTTGTCCAACGTTAGAGATTGACGTGAATATGACTTCGGGTTTTCCTTTTCAACCAAAATGCAACGTTTGTACAACGTTAGAGATTGACGTCAACATGACCTGGGTTTTCATTTTCAATCAAAATGCAACGTTTGTCCAACGTTAGAGATTGATGTCAACATGACGTTGTGTTTTTATTTTCAACCAAAATGCAACGTTTGTCCAACGTTAGAGATTGATGTCAACATGACGTTGTGTTTTTATTTTCAACCAAAATGCAACGTTTGTCCAACGTTAGAGATTGACGTCAATATGACGTCGGGTTTTCCTTTTCAACCAAAATGCAACGTTTGTACAACGTTAGAGATTGACGTCAACATGACGTTGGGTTTTCCTTTTCAACCAAAATGCAACGTTTGTACAACGTTAGAGATTGACGTCAATATGACTTCGGGTTTTCCTTTTCAACCAAAATGCAACGTTTGTACAACGTTAGAGATTGACGTCAACATGACGTTGGGTTTTCCTTTTCAACCAAAATGCAACGTTTGTACAACGTTAGAGATTGACATGAATATGACGTCGGGTTTTCCTTTTCAACCAAAATGCAACGTTTGTCCAACGTTAGAGATTGACGTCAACATGACGTTGGGTTTTCCTTTTCAACCAAAATGCAACGTTTGTACAACGTTAGAGATTGACATGAATATGACGTCGGGTTTTCCTTTTCAACCAAAATGCAACGTTTGTACAACGTTAGAGATTGACATGAATATGACGTCGGGTTTTCATTTTCAACCAAAATGCAACGTTTGTCCAACGTTAGAGATTGATGTCAACATGACGTTGTGTTTTTATTTTCAACCAAAATGCAACGTTTGTCCAACGTTAGAGATTGACGTCAATATGACTTCGGGTTTTCATTTTCAACCAAAATGCAACGTTTGTCCAACGTTAGAGATTGACGTGAATATGACGTTGTGTTTTCATTTTCAACCAAAATGCAACGTTTGTCCAACGTTAGAGATTGACGTCAACATGACCTGGGTTTTCATTTTCAACCAAAATGCAACGTTTGTCCAACGTTAGAGATTGATGTCAACATGACGTTGTGTTTTTATTTTCAATCAAAATGCAACGTTTGTCCAACGTTAGAGATTGACGTCAATATGACTTCGGGTTTTCATTTTCAACCAAAATGCAACGTTTGTCCAACGTTAGAGATTGACGTGAATATGACGTTGTGTTTTCATTTTCAACCAAAATGCAACGTTTGTCCAACGTTAGAGATTGATATTAATATGACATTTGAGACGTTGGCTCAACGTTGGATTTTAGTTAAACCTAAAACCAACAAAAGATCAATGTCTGATGATGTTAGAATTTGACGTTGTGTGGACGTTGACATTATGATTTTAAGGGGACGTTGGGTTTTGGTCACCATACCACACGACTTAATGCCAGTATCTGACATCATTAAGACATTGGCTTTACAACACAACCTAAAAACAACTAAATATCAACGGTAGCTGATGTTGGTTTTGGACGTCAAGTTAACGTTGGAATTAGACGTTGAGCTGACATTGAATTTTGGTCACCTGACGTCGCAACCAAATATCAACATCTTATGACGTATGCCTGCTGAGAAAGTTGTAAAGTTACTGGAGTTTGTTTTACAAGAAGATACTATTTCAGTCTACCTCAAAATGCCATGTTTATTTCAGTGAGTTACTTGATAATTCTTTGTCATTTTTAGTGATATTTACAGTCTAAAAAATGCAGGGTTGTTTCAAGCCAAATTTGGGTCAATTATGGACAAACCCAAGCGTTGGGTAACAATTTTTATTTAAAAACGGACCCCAACAGGGGTTTGTCCATATGACAAACACCGCATCATTTAAGGGTTGCCAGTTCTGAATGAAAATTGTTTTGTGAAAAAGCGTAGCTTTCATTTGCATTCGGTTTTCTCTTTCTGGTAAGAAAAGTACATGCAGTCTAGATGTAAACACAAAGACTGAAGTGCCATTCACATCGATTTAGCAACAACAAAGAAAGCCCTCACACAAAAGAGAAATCACCAGTGAAATCTCTTCAGTATCTCAACTGTTTCTCATACACAGCAATAAGAGTAAATGCTTCTCAGATGTTTCACCCAAAGAAAAAGAGCCCAATAATCTCAGCAATGACTCTAATCTGCACATTCACACGTCTAATATCTAAAGATGAATGTCTGAACATGCAATATATCATAAGAAAGAACAGAGCCTCTGCTTTTACACAGAAGTAAGTTTCATAAAAAAGCACAATTTTGAGCAAAAAGCTGAGAAAATCAAGGTTTTGTCAAAGACTACATCCAGATGTGATTCAGAGCGATGATCAAACACAGACGGAGTCAACACCCCAAAGCTTCACAGTCCTATCGCTCGTCCCGGGGCGACATCTCATTCTGTAATTAGGCAGTTTTGATTTATATGCTGTTTAACGTTGACGTTATTTTACATATGCATATGATTACATATGATATTGCATGTTTCTGCGTCTTCTTCGCCTGTGTTTTGATCTGGAGATTCTGTACTCTTTCAGAAGTTGTGCGCTCCCTACCGTACAAATTCTGTATTTGGCAGGGAAAGAAAACGAAACGTTTTTAAAACAACACCTTTGAGAAATGGGAAGATTAGCTAAATGTTCTTAGAATATGTTAGCTGGGATGTCTCCGCAGGACATTAAGAAGAAACATGTGCGATGAACTCACAGTAGACGTCCACCCTGATGGACTTGATGGCCGGTGAACCCAGTCCGTTCTCGGCCTTGCAGTAATACCTTCCACCCTGATGTCTCTGGATCTTCGCGATGTGAAGGGTTTCGTTGAATACGCTGGAGTCCTGGAATCGGTCCGAAACGCTGCCTGCCGTCTTGGTCCATCGAATCTGCATGAGGAAGAAAAACGACTTCAATCTCTAATCGTACCATTTCATCCATTACACGCCATTCGAAACTTCAACCCAAGTACACCGCACAAAGCAAACAACACAGATGACATATTTCACAGGTCAATTTGGAGATTTTGCTCTGATTTGCTTCCATAACATATCATAATCTTGAAAGAAAACATCCAAAATGCACATTTAAGATTTTATTCGAGTCGCATCTGTACATTTCAATTACAGTACATATCCTTAAAAGTTTTATCGCCACTTCAGCAGCACTTCAACCCAAGCACTTAAGAAACAACACAGATTTTGCTCTATTTTGCTTCCATAATATGTCTTATTTGAGACTAGTGGAAAGAAAACATCCAAAATACACATTAATCAAACTCTTCGCATCGGTACATTTGAATTACAGAACATATCTCCACTTCAGCAGCACTTATACACACCAAAACTTACACTTTTATTCCTATCTACATTCTGAAGGATTTTACTGAATATCCCATTCACTTGATATTTATTTAACAAGTTATTCCTAAAAAACGTTTTTTTTCTAGCCATTGACAGTGTTTTCTGATTTATGAAGTGATAAAAAGAGATTTACAAACCTCCCTCAGTAAAAACCTTTAACTCTAAAATGCCAACAACGTTGAATCTGGGTTTATCCAATGTTCAGATTAATTTACTGGAAATTAGTGCATGTTTAATTAGACAATGCCTAATTTGCATATATGTGCATAACATTTCATAAAACGTGTAATCTAAAACAATTGATTAATCAAGTGTGAACATATGGTTATATCTACAGGTATTAGTGAACATTTTTACCCTATTTACTTGTGGTATCTTGCCTTAAAAGTCCAACGATTTTGGACCCTCATAATAAATGCAAAGAAAAACGACTTCAATCTCTAATCGTACCATTTGACCCATTATTCACCATTCAGAACTTCAACCCAATTTGGAGATTTTGCTCTATTTTGCTTGTCTTATTTGAGACTAGTGGAAAGAAAACCATTAGCATTCAATTAGCCATTGACAGTATTTTCTGATTTATGAAGTGATAAAAAGAGATTTACAAAACCCCCTCAGTAAAAACCTTTAACTTTAATATGCCAACAACGTCAAATCTGGCTTTATTCAATGTTCAGATTAATTTTCTGGAAATGAGTGCATGTTTAATTAGATAATGCCTAATTTGCATATATGCACATAACATTCCATAAAACTAATACAGAATAATTGACGCACTGTGATTAATCAATTGTATGGTGATATCTACAGGTATTAATGAACATTTTTACCCTATTTATCTGTGGTGTCTTGCCATAAAAGTCCAGATTTTGGAAATGCAACAGAAATAATTGACTATTTTGCGCATCTCTTTATACAACCCAACAGCATATCAATAAACCACCCACACTCGACGTTCTGCATCAAAACTCTGCTATAAAGCTTGTTTGTCAGAAGAAATCTGGAAATCAGAAATAAACACTCTGCACTAATAAACCCTGAGAATCAAACTTCATGACCCGACCTTGAAAGCTAATGAATCACACTGTGAATTAAACTCTTTCCACTTTAGATGCTTAGTCGCAAGTGTTTTAAACAATGTTCAACTCCTTTAGCAGTCGGAAGCCCAACAACTTTCACAAACAGGGATGAGATTTGTGAGAAACTTATCAACCTAATATCCTGAAAACTATTCAGTTCCAGGAGGTTTTGAGTGTAGTTTCCGATCCTCAAATCAACACACATTTCTGACATTCCCTTGTGGAAAAGAAGCACACTTTAGCATAGTTTTAAATGCAGAAAGAACATACTAATAATTGACTTACGTGTGAACCGAATGCAATGTTTTCAGACACTTAATTGCATGTTATTTACAATGAAATGAAAAATATTATAGTTTAAATTGACATTAAATGCAATATAAGAGTGTTTTTTGACCCACTTTCATAATTATTACTTATAGTGTCTTTGAAAAATATGGTTAGTGTACTGCTGAATGTACAGACAAACATTTTGGGTAAACTAAAATGTACTTTTCTATGGAATATTAGGGGTTTAAACGTGTAACTCTATTGTAATTGTTACATTTTCCAAGGATCAGTATTCTCCTCTAAAAGTGATCGGGCGGACCAAACCGTGAGTCGTAGAGACTTGAAACTTGGAGGACTGGTAGTACTCACACCGACTACAACGACACCAAAGCTCGCCCCGATCGGCCTGACGGGGTCGCTACAACGCTCAAAACTACGAAAGGGCTCAATGAAAAAAATTGTGAAATTTGAAGATATTTTTGATTTTTTGAAAAAAATTACTTTTACGAACCAGTCCTAGGTTTTTGGCCCGATCGGAACCAAACCAGTGCAGCAAGATTCTCTGATTGTCTAAAGTTATCCAAAATAAATACATTTCAGTTCACGGCCCCTAAAGGCCGCCAGGTCACATGAAAACAATAATGACGATTGGCCACTTGGTAGTGCTATAACAGGAAAATGGCTGTAACCACCCAACCGCTAGTCTAATTGACAAAAAAAGGCACGCATTGCTTTGTCCAATGTGCCATGATAGACTATGAAGACATTGGCGTATATCAAAAAACATGGCCGCCATCGGCCAATGAAGCTTGAGCACCTATTAGACAAGGTTACGATTGGAACAAAACTCGGTGGGCATGTTGGACTCATGGCTCTAGAGGTCTGTAATCTCGTGGTGTTTCACACATCCACACAATATTCATATCAATTGATAGATCTCCTCATACTGAACAACTTTGCCTCAAGAACCACTGCTGTCAATCAAATCGTTCATTAAATATTCACAATTATGTAAAAAAACTACTTTTGCAAACTAGTCCTAGGTTTTTCACTCAATCTAAATAAAAACAATCCAGTACAATTCTCTGGACACTCTCTAGCCATTGTAATCTAGATTAATTCCAAGATTACAGTGAGATTAATCTAGATTAAAAAAATGAATCTATGCCCACCACAAATTTTTACACATGTGCCTAAAGGCCCAAAAATGCTTGAACCCCGATAATTGCTGCTCGCAGCTATATTTTATATTATATTTACATGTCTAGTATGGAATGTTGTGCCATGCATTTAAATATATTTGTAATGATTAAGTTGAAATTTTGTACATTTAAAATGTATTCACTTTAAATGTAACATCAAATAACAATGTGCTTTAGTATGTTACTCAAGTGTACTTCTTTAAAGCACAACAAAAGCTTATTAAATCATGAATATACTTTAAAGTAAAACTTAATTTGGAATGATTGCAAAGTACTCTCTTTAAGTACATTTAAGTGGCCTTTTATTTCATTATTATAATTAATTAATATAATTATATTATCTGCTACCTTTAATATTTGAAGTGCACTACACTACCTTCAATGCATTTACGCACACTTCTTTTTCTCAAGGGTTTTGCTCCGTTTAAGTGGCATCTTTCCGCCGTGTGTGTGAAGATGCTGTGTGGCACTATGTCACAGTCACTCGTTTGTCAAACAAATGCCAGCGTGAGTCCTCCGGGAGCCCCTCCTCGCCATTTTGGTCTTGACAATGCCAATGTCAATGTCAATTTAGCTGTGCTAAAACGTCGTGTATTCTGCGGAGTCGAGCGGAGTGACAAGGTGAACCACATGCTGCCATCCGCTTTATTTCAGCATCACGTCCCAGTCGAGACACGGATGAACTGTCGTGTTCCTGTAGAGGTGAGGGGAGGATCGGATGGGGATTCGGCGTCCCAGTCCTGGGATCTTGGGAAAGTCAGGACACGTAGAAGGAGGGTCTGTTTCTGTCAGTCTGCAACAGCTCAATAGTCCTATAAATGTAACCTCTGGAGAAAAAATGGTTTATAGACAGTTTAAGATCAATAATATACAAAGCATTGATGCGTGAACATTGTGTAATATAATGTTTTCAACACGTTTGTTGAGCATCAGATCCTCATATGAGAATGATCAGTGAAGGGTCATGTGACACTGAAGACTGGAGTAATGATGATAAACTCACAGAAATAAATTAAACTTTACTGTATATTCACATAGAGAACAGCTGATCTACACTGGAATGATATTTTTAAAAAAAATCAAATAAATTCAGTTTTGATCACAAGAATACATTTTATTTTACTATACACTCACCTAAAGGATTATTAGGAACAGCTGTTCAATTTATCATTAATGCAATGATCTAATCAACCAATCACATGGCAGTTGCTTCAATGCATTTAGGGGTGTGGTCCTGGTCAAGACAATCTCCTGAACTCCAAACTGAATGTCGGAATGGGAAAGAAAGGGGATTTAAGCAATTTTGAGCGTGGCATGGTTGTTGGTGCCAGACGGGCCGGTCTGAGTATTTCACAATCTGCTCAGTTACTGGGATTTTCACGCACAACCATTTCTAGGGTTTACAAAGAATGGTGTGAAAAGGGAAACACATCCAGTATGGGGCAGTCCTGTGGGCCAAAATGCCTTGTTGATGCTAGAGGTCAGAGGAGAATGGGCCGACTGATTCAAGCTGATAGAAGAGCAACTTTGACTGAAATAAGCACTCGTTACAACCGAGGTGTGCAGCAAAGCATTTGTGAAGCCACAACACGCACAACCTTGAGGCGGATGGGCTACAACAGCAGAAGACCCCACCGGGTACCACTCATCTCCACTACAAATAGGAAAAAGAGGCTACAATTTGCACCAGCTCACCAAAATTGGACAGTTGAAGACTGGAAAAATGTTGCCTGGTCTGATGAGTCTGGATTTCTGTTGAGACGTTCAGATGGTAGAGTCAGAATTTGGCGTAAACAGAATGAGAACATGGATCCATCATGCCTTGTTACCACTGTGCAGGCTGGTGGTGGTGGTGTAATGGTGTGGGGGATGTTTTCTTGGCACACTTTAGGCCCCTTAGTGCCAATTGGGCATGGTTTAAATGCCACGGCCTACCTGAGCATTGTTTCTGACCATGTCCATCCCTTTATGAGCAGCATGTGCCCATCCTCTGATGGCTACTTCCAGCAGGATAATGCCCCATGGCACAAAGCTCCAATCATTTCAAATTGGTTTCTTGAACATGACAATGAGTTCACTGGACTAAAATGGCCGTCCCACAGTCCCCAGATCTCAACCCAATAGAGCATCTTTGGGATGTGGTGGAACGGGAGCTTCGTGCCCTGGATGTGCATCCCACAAATCTCCATCAACTGCAAGATGCTCTCCTATCAATATGGGCCAACATTTCTAAAGAATGCTTTCAGCTCCTTGTTGAATCAATGCCACGTAGAATTAAGGCAGTTCTGAAGGCCAAAGGGGTCAAACACAGTATTAGTGTGGTGTTCCTAATAATCCTTTAGGGGAGTGTATGTTCACATAAAGAACAGCTGATCTACACTGGAATAATATTTCACAATTTATACTGTATTTTTGATCAAATAAATGCAGTTTTGATCACAAGAATGAATTATAGCTTACTATATATTCACATAGAGAACAGATGATCTACAATGGAGGAATATTTCATAATTTGTAAACATTAAAAAAATCTTTGCTAGCTGTTATTATATGTATTTTTTAGTGATTACATTAGCAAATCTACCACACACAATCAGCTCAATCAGGGATGTTAAACTTCACAAACATAAGTCCATAATAATAATCCAAAACTTTTGGAGCACTCCATGTGATCTCTGAAGACACGTGAGCGATGTATTTGCGTATTTAACACACAAAATGATGTTTCTGAGTGAAAGCCGGAGCCTGAGAGGACAGACAGACTCTAAATCCTCACTGTCGGCGCTTTGTGATTAATCTGACAGGCATTTCAAACTGAGGTGTCGTTGTGAATATGAATCGAGCCGGCCGGGATTTCTGTGAGAAGATTCAACAAAGACGAGCTCTCTGCCGGAAACCCAGCAACAAAATAAAGCCCTGAAATACACAGGTGCTTGTCAAAACTGCTGAGAGAAAAAGAATCGGCCTTTTAACACACAGCTCAAATGATTCAAGGTTGAGGGAAAAGTCTGAGGACAGTGAACATTCAGACATGGTGTTTAAAGAGATCATATTATGCCCTTGCTGTTGTGTTCTGTCTCTACTAGAGCAGGTTTTCCTGCTTGAATGTTGATTATCTCCTCATATTCTCCAGTGTTCTCCTCTCTTCTCAGTCTGTCAGTAACGCTCTGTTTACTTCCTGTCTCTATGAAGCCCCTCCTTCTAAAAAGCACACTGTGCTCTGATTGGTCGACTGGAGCAGTGTATTGTGATTGGTCAAGCGATTTCAGCGTGTAACCGGCAGTTTGAACACACTACTAACTAACTCAATCAGACCCCGCCCCTTACCATAACCACCAGTTTCAACACACTACTAACTAACTCAACCAGGCTCCGCCCCTTACCATAACCACCAGTTTCAACACACTACTAACTAACTCAACCAGGCTCTGCCCCTTACCACAATCACCAGTTTCAACACACTACTAAATAACTCAACCAGGCCCCGCCCCTTACCATAACCACCCGTTTCAACACACTACTAACTAACTCAACCAGGCCCCGCCCCTTACCATAACCACCAGTTTCAACACACTACTAAATAGCTCAACCAGGCCCGCCCCTTACCATAACCACCAGTCTCAACACACTACTAACTAACTCAACCAGGCCCCGCCCCTTACCATAACCACCAGTTTCAACACACTACTAAATAACTCAACCAGGCCCCGCCCCTTACCATAACCACCAGTCTCAACACACTACTAACTAACTCAATCAGACCCTGCCCCTTACCATAACCACCAGTTTCAACACACTACTAACTAACTCAACCAGGCTCCGCCCGTTACCATAACCACCAGTTTCAACACACTACTAACTAACTCAACCAGGCCCCGCCCCTTACCATAACCACCAGTTTCAACACACTACTAACTAACTCAACCAGGCTCCGCCCGTTACCATAACCACCAGTTTCAACACACTACTAACTAACTCAACCAGGCTCCGCCCCTTACCATAACCGCCAGTCTCAACACACTACTAACTAACTCAATCAGACCCCGCCCCTTACCATAACCGCCAGTCTCAACACACTACTAACTAACTCAACCAGGCCCGCCCCTTACCATAACCACCAGTCTCAACACACTACTAACTAACTCAACCAGCCCCGCCCCTTACCATAACCGCCAGTCTCAACACACTACTAACTAACTCAACCAGGCCCGCCCCTTACCATAACCACCAGTCTCAACACACTACTAACTAACTCAACCAGCCCCGCCCCTTACCATAACCGCCAGTTTCAACACACTACTAACTAACTCAACCAGGCCCCGCCCCTTACCATAACCACCAGTCTCAACACACTACTAACTAACTCAACCAGCCCCGCCCCTTACCATAACCACCAGTCTCAACACACTACTAACTAACTCAACCAGCCCCGCCCCTTACCATAACCACCAGTCTCAACACACTACTAACTAACTCAACCAGCCCCGCCCCTTACCATAACCGCCAGTTTCAACACACTACTAACTAACTCAACCAGGCCCCGCCCCTTACCATAACCACCAGTCTCAACACACTACTAACTAACTCAACCAGCCCCGCCCCTTACCATAACCACCAGTCTCAACACACTACTAACTAACTCAACCAGCCCCACCCCTTACCATAACCACCAGTCTCAACACACTACTAACTAACTCAACCAGCCCCGCCCCTTACCATAACCACCAGTTTCAACACACTACTAACTAACTCAACCAGGCCCCGCCCCTTACCATAACCACCAGTCTCAACACACTACTAACTAACTCAACCAGCCCCGCCCCTTACCATAACCGCCAGTCTCAACACACTACTAACTAACTCAACCAGGCCCCGCCCCTTACCATAACCACCAGTCTCAACACACTACTAACTAACTCAACCAGCCCCGCCCCTTACCATAACCACCAGTCTCAACACACTACTAACTAACTCAACCAGCCCCGCCCCTTACCATAACCACCAGTCTCAACACACTACTAACTAACTCAACCAGCCCCGCCCCTTACCATAACCGCCAGTTTCAACACACTACTAACTAACTTATACTGCTTATGAATTATTTAAATGAGGAATATTGTAAATATTCAGAACTTTACACACTAAAGAGAGATGAACATGGGAAAAGCCTGATGGATCCTCTTTAAGAAATAACTCAACCTGTGAGGCCGTCTCAGTGAGCTCCTGTTGATTTTAAGGAAATCTTGTATTAATATCCTTGTGTAATGTTGGCATTAGTGCTTATAATCCTCCATTTGTCGCGCTTCTCTCGGATTACGCCACCAGTCGAGCGGACGTCCCTCCGGACAGAAGATCTCGTTTACCCGCCGTAATGCCATCAGAAGCACATTTGAGTCATGAGCGCCGTACGGATGCCAGATTCAACAGCGCTTCATCCCGAGAATGTCTTTCAGTGCTCTGCAAGAAATGATCCTCAGTGTTTCTGTCTCGTTTTCCAGCACAGCGTTCTGATATCAAGACACATTTACTGGAGAAGAGAAACGGCTGAAGATATGAGGACTTGTTTAGTGAGAAATGTTTAGGAGTTTGTGCTTAAAACAAGAACAAATATCTGCCAACCGCTATGAAAAAGAAGTTTATTTTACTCAACATCTTTACAGTTTTTGGAGTATTTATAATCATTTTTAAATTTATGTAAATTAATAAAAAAAAATTTTTTTTAATGGATATTCACACAAAATCAGTTTATGTAAAATTCACTTTATAAAAGACCCACATTTCTAAACATGGATAATTTGACATGGTTTAGTGTAAGATTTTTGCCCATCTTTTGGAAAATACAGTTTTAAAATGTAAAAAAAGACTTTTACCAGTAAATGTCTGCAGAGCTCCACTATTTGACTGACTGAAAGACGTCTCTTCACAAGTATTTTTCAGTTGGATTTATATCTAAATGTTATGAAATCACAATTATAACAATTAAAATGAATGAATTTAGTCAGTTTAGCATTTTTTTGTACTGAAATAATCAGTGATGTTACATTACGATTACAATCAAACCTGAACAAGAGAAACGTTGGAGTCTTTAGAGTCTATCATTTATTTCAAACCTCTAATTTTCTTATAATTCTACAAATTTAATCTGCACAGAAATTAACGGTTACATTACATATTGAGTAAAAAATACACAACATGAACATCAAAATGCAATCAGCTGAACAGCAATAACATCCTGTGTGTGCGTGCGCGTGCGCGCGTGTGTGTGTGTGTGGGCGTGTGCGTGTGTGTGCGTGTACGTGCTTGCGTGTGTGTGTGGGCGTGTGCATGTGCGCGTGCGTGTGCACACACTACTAACCAACACACTTGTAGTTGTAGTGTGTGCGTGCGTGCGTGTGTGTGTGGGCGTGTGGGCGTGTGCGCGTGTGTGCGTACGTGCTTGCGTGTGTGTGGGCGTGTGCATGTGCGCGTGTGTGTGCACACTACTAACCAACACACTTGTAGTTGTAGTGTGTGCGTGTGCGTGTGTTTGCGCGTGTGTGCGTACGTGCTTGCGTGTGTGTGGGCGTGTGTGTGTGTGTGTGCGTACGTGCTTGCGTGTGTGTGGGCGTGTGTGTGTGTGTGTGTGTGCGTACGTGCTTGCGTGTGTGTGGGCGTGTGCGCGTGCGTGTGAACACACTACTAACCAACACACTTGTAGTTGTAGTGTGTGCACGTGTGTGCGTACATGCTTGCGTGTGTGTGGGCGTGTGCGTGTGCGCGTGTGTGCGTACGTGCTTGCGTGTGTGTGGGCGTGTGCGTGTGAACACACTACTAACCAACACACTTGTAGTTGTAGTGTGTGCGTGTGTGCGCGTGTGTGTGTACATGCTTGCGTGTGTGTGGGCGTGTGCATGTGTGTGCGCGTGTGTGCGTACGTGCTTGCGTGTGTGTGGGCGTGTGCACACACTACTAACCAACACACTTGTAGTTGTAGTGTGTGCGTTTGTGCGTGTGTGCGTACGTGCGTGCGTGTGTGTGGGCGTGTGTGCGCGTGTGTGCGTACGTGCGTGTGTGTGGGCGTGTGCACACACTACTAACCAACACACTTGTAGTTGTAGTGTGTGCGTGTGCGTGTGCGTGCGTGTGTGCGCGTGTGCGTGTGTGCATGTGTGCGCGTGTGCGTGCGTGTGTGTGAGCGTGTGCATGTGCGCGTGCGTGTGCACACACTACTAACCAACACACTTGTAGTTGTAGTGTGTGCGTGTGCGTGCGTGCGTGTGTGCGTGTGTGCATGTGTGCGCGTGTGCGTGCGTGCGTGCGTGTGGGCGCGTGCGTGTGCACACACTACTAACCAACACACTTGTAGTTGTAGTGTGTGCGTGTGCGTGCGTGCGTGTGTGCGTGTGTGCATGTGTGCGCGTGTGCGTGCGTGCGTGCGTGTGGGCGCGTGCGTGTGCACACACTACTAACCAACACACTTGTAGTTGTAGTGTGTGCGTGGGTGCGTACGTGCTTGCGTGTGTGTGGGCGTGTGCGTGTGTGTGCGTGTGTTTGCGCGTGTGTGCGTGCACACACTACTAACCAACATACTTGTAGTTGTAGTGTGTGCGTGTATGCGTGCATGCGTGCGTGCGTGTGTGTGCGTGCATGCGTGTGTGAGCGTGTGTGCGTGCGTGTGTGTGCACACACTACTAACCAACACACTTGTAGTTGTAGTGTGTGCGTGTGTGTGTATGCGTGCGTGTGTGTGTGTGCGTGCATGCGTGTATGAGCGTGTGTGCGTGCGTGTGTGTGCACACTACTAAACAACACACTTGTAGTTGTAGTGTGTGCGTGTGTGTGTATGCGTGCGTGTGTGTGTGTGAGCATGATCATTCTGCACTGTGGATGTTGTATGCACTGTTGGAAGTGTGCCTCTTCATGTCTGTATGTGTGTTCTGTGTTGTTTCTGTTTTTGAGGATGAATTTTGTCCGTTTTCTAGACCCTGAGTGTGACTTTTTTGTCACATGAACATAAAAACAGAAATCAATCTAATGAATTGTTTTATTTGTAGATCTAGAGAGTGTTGACCACCGTACAGAGTCTCATGCCATTTGGGGGACTTTTTTTTTATTTTATTTGAGCAAACGTCCTTTGGGGTCAGAAAAGACATGAAGACCCATTAAGGGTTAAACTAAAAATAAGAAAGTATACTTTCAGTCTACTTATTATATACTTCTCAGAAATATACTTCAAACTGCACTTAAGTACACTTGACTCAGTCTAAGTCTATTTGGCCTGTACTTGTGCTCAGTCTTTTGACTGAGATTTACTTAAACGTATAATTAAGTTTTCAAAGTATTCTCTGCTTGTAGTTGGATATCAAATATCTTTGATTATTTTCAACCTTACATCTTAATAGTGCACAATTGTGTTGTGATGTTATTACATTCTTGGAAGAGAATTATAATTCTTGTCTAATCATGTTTTTGTATCCGATCTGATCTAATATAAAAAACACCAGCTTTGCTGTCGATGGTACACTTGGTAGAATATATAGGCCTAATTTCATATAATATCCCATAAACTGTTACAGAATGTATAAATTACTTTTGGTATAATTCTTATTAGCCTACTATTTATATATAAAGTGTCATTAATGTAAAATACTAAATAAAATATTCTACTTAAAAATGTTGACAATTTAGTAGAATAATTGAATAACTGATAACAGAAAAATCTGAATCCCATTACAAGACAATCATCTTTTTTATGACTTATGTACAAGCATATCAATATTTACTTATTTAACTGTACATATTTTTATTGAAGATATGTCATAATAATTTTTTTTAAAAACATAATAGATTTTGTCTTCACTCAATAGGTTTTAATGAAATTGAAGATGCCTGAAATGTACATCTAAATCATGAAAATATTGAATAATAGCCCGTTAATTACAATAAGTATTATGTTTAAAAACAATAACACCAGTAACAACATGCCACATGGGGCCTTCTGTGCCAAATAGCCTATGGCTGGGTCATCTTACCCCAAGGGTCTAATTTTATCTTTTTACTTCAAAATAAAAGCTATAACATTTACATTGTGTCCACAAATCCATCACTATTTTTGATAGACACAAAATTAGATCAAAACTGTTTTGACTGACTAAATCTCACAAATGTTGATATTAAGATGAAATTACAAAATTAACCCTCTGGGGCTCTTCGGTCATTTCTGAACCAAATATTTTAAAATAAAAAATGTTAAAAATCGTATCTTCATCGGAATGGTCAGAAACTTGGTGACGTTATTGGTACTTGGTATATGAACACCCAATAAAATTGGGGACAGGATTTGAAAAGTCTAAGTGATCGTAAAAAGAAATAATCACAATCAGGACCTTCGGGTCAAAAATGACCCCTCATAGGAAATGAAGGGAAATTCATGGCAAAAATATGAAAATACAGTTTTTTTGTGCATACAATCTACAAAACAGACAAAAAACTCACACACACACAAAAACTCACACACACACACACACACACACACACACACACACACACACACACACACACACACACACACACACACACACACACACACACACACACACACACACACACACACACACACACACACACACACTTATACACACAAAAACTCACACACACACACACACACAATTAGCTTTTGGAATGGCACGCGTTAATTTGTGTGTGTGTGTGTGTTTTTGTGTGTATAAGTGTGTGTGTGAGAGTTTTTTGTCTGTTTTGCACTCTTCATGTTTTAGAGATTCACCCCTTCACTGTCGAGTCCTTTTTTTTCTGCATCCTGGCTGATTTGTAGATTGTATGCACAACAAAAACTGTATTTTCATATTTTTGCCAATTTCCCTTCATTTCCTATGAGGGTCATTTTTGACCCGAAGGTCCTGAGTGTGACTATTTTTTTTTTACGATTAGACTTTTCAAATCCTGTCCCCAATTTTTTTTGGGGTGTTCATATACCAAGTACCAATAAAGTCACCAAGTTTCAGACCATTCCGATGAAGCTACGATTTTTTTTTTTTTTATAAAACGCAAGATCCACTATAGTGGTAAAAATGTGCTATTGCGTGATAGAAATGCTCAATGTGTCCATTGGATGGCACCGATCTCATTTAAATAATTGCTTTCATGAGGTCTAGGCTTGACTCTAAAATGAAATACAGCTTTAATAAAATAAAAAATAAAAATAAAATAAAAAAATATATATACAGGTCCTTCTAAAAAAATTTGCATATTGTGATAAAGTTAATTATTTTCCATAATGTAATGATAAAAATTAAACTTTCATATATTTTAGATTAATTGCACACCAACTGAAATATTTCAGGTCTTTTATTGTTTTAATACTGATGATTTTGGCATACAGCTCATGAAAACCCAACCCATCTCAATAAATTAGCATATCATGAAAAGGTTCTCTAAACGAGCTATTAACCTAATCATCTGAATCAAAATTACACCTGCAAAAGATTCCTGAGGCTTTTAAAAACTCCCAGCCTGGTTCATTACTCAAAACCGCAATCATGGGTAAGACTGCCGACCTGACTGCTGTCCAGAAGGCCATCATTGACACCCTCAAGCAAGAGGGGAAGAACCAGAAAGACATTTCTGAACCAATAGGCTGTTCCCAGAGTGCTGGATCAAGGTACCTCAGTGGGAAGTCTGTGGGAAGGGAAAAGTGTGGCAAAAAACGCTGCACAACGAGAAGAGGTGACCGGACCCTGAGGAAGATTGTGGAGAAGGACCGATTCCAGACCTTGGGGGACCTGCGGAAGCAGTGGACTGAGTCTGGAGTAGAAACATCCAGAGCCACCGTGCAAGGAAATGGGCTACAGGTGCCGCATTCCCCAGGTCAAGCCACTTTTGACCCAGAAACAGCGGCAGAAGCGCCTGACCTGGGCTACAGAGAAGCAGCACTGGACTGTTGCTCAGTGGTCCAAAGTACTTTTTTCGGATGAAAGCTAATTTTGCATGTCATTCGGAAATCAAGGTGTCAGAGTCTGGAGGAAGACTGGGGAGAAGGAAATGCCAAAATGCCTCAAGTCCAGTGTCAAGTACCCACAGTCAGTGATGGTCTGGGGTGCCATGTCAGCTGCTGGTGTTGGTCCACTGTGTTTTATCAAGGGCAGGGTCAATGCAGCTAGCTATCAGGAGATTTTGGAGCACTTCATGCTTCCATCTGCTGAAAAGCTTTATGGAGATGATGATTTCATTGTTCAGCACGACCTGGCACCTGCTCACAGTGCCAAAACCACTGGTCAATGGTTTACTGACCATGGTATTACTGTGCTGAACCCCATAGAGAATCTGTGGGATATTGTGAAGAGAAAGTTGAGAGACGCAAGACCCAACACTCTGGATGAGCTTAAGGCCGCTATCGAAGCATCCTGGGCCTCCATAACACCTCAGCAGTGCCACAGGCTGATTGCCTCCATGCCACGCCGCATTGAAGCAGTCATTTCTGTTAAAGGATTCCCCACCAAGTGTTGAGTGCAGAACTGAACATAATTATTTGAAGGTTGACTTTTTTTGTATTAAAAACACTTTTCTTTTATTGGTTGGATGAAATATGCAAATTTTTGGAGATAGGAATTTTGGGTTTTCATGAGCTGTATGCCAAAATCATCAGTATTAAAACAATAAAAGACCTGAAATATTTCAGTTGGTGTGCAATGAATCTAAAATATATGAAAGTTTAATTTTTATCATTACATTATGGAAAATAATGAACTTTATCACAATATGCTAATTTTTTTAGAAGGACCTGTATATATATATATTTTTTTCATTATATTCAATCGGAAAAAATGGGTCATAATTATTGCATAAATATTAATTATAAATCATAAAATTATCTCAAAACACCGAAAAATAAAAGAAAAAATATTATTGAACAAAAATATATTTCATTGATTTTACTCAAATCTGGGGTCATTTTTGACCCGAAGGTCCTGAGTGTGACCCATAAATGAAGAACCCCAGGGGGTTAAAAATAGTATATTCATTCATCAAAAGTGCTTGGGTGAGACTTTGTGTCGTCTATGGTCAGGAGAAAAGATTAGGGCACAGGGAGTGAGGGAGAAATCAGACGGTTCCAGGCTGTCAGTAAAGGAATAGTAAGAGTAAGATGGATCATTTGTATGGACAAGCACCCAATCCACTGCCCCTTTTCTTGCTTTGGGCCACTGCCCCTCAAAATGTCTGTGCAGGCCCTGAGAAGAGGGAGGCTAGACTCACTGTCCGTATTAACGGCCTCAATAATAATGATCTGTTTCAGGTGCTTCATGTAGTTTAATATCAAAAGTTTCTCTCAAGTGTGCTGAAGAAAGGAGAATCCGTGCTCTTCTGATGCAAACGGATCCGGAGCATCAAGCCCAGAACCCGCCCATGGCTGGACCGGATCACACATCCTAATGATTGGATTTCAAAGGACACACCGGGAATCTTTGATCTCCCCCGCACTCCTGTTGTAAAATGTTAATTAAGCGCTGGAGTGCCACACATGCCAGATGAATTGCGATCGGCGTGTCTCACTAACTCAACGGCTTCACCTTTTCAGCTGAAATATAGAGATCAATACCAGCTATGTGTGACCGCTCCGTGCTGGAGTGGACAAATTAATGGGCTGTTTATTGATCAAAGGGGAATTAAATATTAATTAGGGTGAATGGGCAGAGTCAATCCCCAAGACACCGACAAATAACATTTCATTTATCCAATCCGGCAAAATGAGCTCGATGCAAAGCAGCCTCCCGTTTAGAGCGGCCGGGATATTCTTAATTAAGCACGACATTAAGAAAAATATTCATAACATGCCATGGCTACGTCTGCAACAAAAACCTCTGGATATGAAAGTGACGCACATCTCATCTCATACACACACACACACACTGCCGGCTTCTGTCCAGAACTCACACACACCACAGCCAATCTCATCTTGCTATTGTTGTTTGCTGAGTGATAAATAAAACTGGTTTGATGGCTGGCAGGATTTTAGGAATTGCAACGTAACCGAGTGTGTGTGTGTGTGTGTGTGTGTCCAGCTACTGACCGAGCACTGCATCACTGCATCTCAGAGATTTCAACATGAGAATGATGGATGATCTCAGGCACATGACGCAGCTCAGCTGCACGGGGGAAACAGGTCAACAGTGCTTTAGTCATGTTTGGGTGTAAATTCATATTAATGGCCACTAAAACTCTACAGCCATTAGCAAAAAAGTTCATTTTCAGTTTCATTTTAAGTGAAATGTTGACAAAAAGAGCAAAATTCAAACTTACAGCTGTTTTTAGTGTCGCTAAATTTTCCATCCGATTTAGTTTTTGTTTTGCATTGAACTTGCATGTCTCTGAATGTGTTGCAAAAAACAAACTACATAGAACAATGGATGGATGGATGGATGGATTGATGAAAGGATGGATGGACGGACGGATGGACGGACGGACGGACGGATGGATGGATGGACGGACGGATTGATGAAAGGATGGATGGACGGACGGATGGACGGATGGACGGACGGATGGATGGATGATGGACAGACGGACGGACGGACGGACAGACGGATGGATGGATGGACGGATGGATGGATGGACAGATGGATGGGCAGATGGACGGATGGACGGACGGATGGATGGATGGATGGATGGATGGAAGGATGGATGGAAGGATGGATGGACGGACGGACGGATGGATGGATGGACGGACGGACAGATGGATGGATGGATGGATGGACGGAAGGATGGATGGATGGACGGAAGGATGGATGGATGGACGGACGGATGGATGGATGATGGACAGACGGACGGACGGACGGACGGACAGACGGATGGATGGATGGACGGATGGATGGATGGACAGATGGATGGGCAGATGGACGGATGGATGGATGGACGGATGGATGGACGGACGGACGGACAGACGGATGGATGGATGGATGGATGGAAGGATGGATGGAAGGATGGATGGACGGACAGAAGGATGGATGGATGGATGGATGGATGGACGGAAGGATGGATGGATGTAAGGATTGATGGACAGATGGATGGATGATGGTAAGATGGACAGATGGATGGACAGATGAATGGAAGGATGGATGGATGGATGGATGAATGGAAGGATGGATGGATGGATGAATGGACAGATGAATGGAAGGATGGATGGATGGATGGATGGATGGTAGGATGAATGGACGGATGGATGAATGGATAGTAGGATGGATGGATTGAAAATATATATAAAATCTACATGAAAATATGTAGGATTATGAGCTTTACTGACACTAAGCATATCATAACATATTGGTAAGTAGTTAGTTTCATCTTAGTTACAACTTTAATCAGTTGAAACTGGTGGTTATGGTAAGGGGCGGGGCCTGGTTGAGTTAGTTAGTAGTGTGTTGAAACTGGTGGTTATGGTAAGGGGCGGGGCTGGTTGAGTTAGTTAGTAGTGTGTTGAAACTGGTGGTTATGGTAAGGGGCGGGCCTGGTTGAGTTAGTTAGTAGTGTGTTGAAACTGGTGGTTATGGTAAGGGGCGGAGCCTGGTTGAGTTAGTTAGTAGTGTGTTGAGACTGGTGGTTATGGTAAGGGGCGGTGCCTGGTTGAGTTAGTTAGTAGTGTGTTGAAACTGGTGGTTATGGTAAGGGGCGGGGCTGGTTGAGTTAGTTAAAAGTGTGTTGAAACTGGTGGTTATTGTAAGGGGTGGGGCCTGGTTGAGTTAGTTAGTAGTGTGTTGAAACTGGTGGTTATGGTAAGGGGCGGGGCCTGGTTGAGTTAGTTAGTAGTGTGTTGAAACTGGTGGTTATGGTAAGGGGCGGAGCCTGGTTGAGTTAGTTAGTAGTGTGTTGAAACTGGTGGTTACGGTAAGGGGCGGTGCCTGGTTGAGTTAGTTAGTAGTGTGTTGAAACTGGTGGTTATGGTAAGGGGCGGGGCTGGTTGAGTTAGTTAGTAGTGTGTTGAAACTGGTGGTTATGGTAAGGGGCGGGCCTGGTTGAGTTAGTTAGTAGTGTGTTGAAACTGGTGGTTATGGTAAGGGGCGGAGCCTGGTTGAGTTAGTTAGTAGTGTGTTGAGACTGGTGGTTATGGTAAGGGGCGGTGCCTGGTTGAGTTAGTTAGTAGTGTGTTGAAACTGGTGGTTATGGTAAGGGGCGGGGCTGGTTGAGTTAGTTAAAAGTGTGTTGAAACTGGTGGTTATTGTAAGGGGTGGGGCCTGGTTGAGTTAGTTAGTAGTGTGTTGAAACTGGTGGTTATGGTAAGGGGCGGGGCCTGGTTGAGTTAGTTAGTAGTGTGTTGAAACTGGTGGTTATGGTAAGGGGCGGAGCCTGGTTGAGTTAGTTAGTAGTGTGTTGAAACTGGTGGTTACGGTAAGGGGCGGTGCCTGGTTGAGTTAGTTAGTAGTGTGTTGAAACTGGTGGTTATGGTAAGGGGCAGGGCCTGGTTGAGTTAGTTAGTAGTGTGTTGAGACTGGTGGTTATGGTAAGGGGCGGGGCCTGGTTGAGTTAGTTAGTAGTGTGTTGAGACTGGTGGTTATGGTAAGGGGCGGGGCCTGGTTGAGTTAGTTAGTAGTGTGTTGAGACTGGTGGTTATGGTAAGGGGCGGAGCCTGGTTGAGTTAGTTAGTAGTGTGTTGAAACTGGTGGTTATGGTAAGGGGCGGGGCCTGGTTGAGTTAGTTAGTAGTGTGTTGAGACTGGTGGTTATGGTAAGGGGCGGAGCCTGGTTGAGTTAGTTAGTAGTGTGTTGAAACTGGTGGTTATGGTAAGGGGCAGGGCCTGGTTGAGTTAGTTAGTAGTGTGTTGAGACTGGTGGTTATGGTAAGGGGCGGGGCCTGGTTGAGTTAGTTAGTAGTGTGTTGAGACTGGTGGTTATGGTAAGGGGCGGGGCCTGGTTGAGTTAGTTAGTAGTGTGTTGAAACTGGCGGTTATGGTAAGGGGCGGAGCCTGGTTGAGTTAGTTAGTAGTGTGTTGAAACTGGTGGTTATGGTAAGGGGCGGGGTCTGGTTGAGTTAGTTAGTAGTGTGTTGAAACTGGCGGTTATGGTAAGGGGCGGAGCCTGGTTGAGTTAGTTAGTAGTGTGTTGAAACTGGTGGTTATGGTAAGGGGCGGGGTCTGGTTGAGTTAGTTAGTAGTGTGTTGAAACTGGCGGTTATGGTAAGGGGCGGAGCCTGGTTGAGTTAGTTAGTAGTGTGTTGAAACTGGCGGTTATGGTAAGGGGCGGAGCCTGGTTGAGTTAGTTAGTAGTGTGTTGAAACTGGTGGTTATGGTAAGGGGCGGGGTCTGGTTGAGTTAGTTAGTAGTGTGTTGAAACTGGCGGTTATGGTAAGGGGCGGAGCCTGGTTGAGTTAGTTAGTAGTGTGTTGAAACTGGCGGTTATGGTAAGGGGCGGAGCCTGGTTGAGTTAGTTAGTAGTGTGTTGAAACTGGCGGTTATGGTAAGGGGCGGAGCCTGGTTGAGTTAGTTAGTAGTGTGTTGAAACTGGCGGTATGTAATCTTGAGTTTGAACACCTGATCAGCATCAAGAGTCTCTGTACATCATCATATCTGTCAACTGAGCCAAACAAAACAAAGCCTTCTGTTGGAAATGGTGCGTTGTGTGGTTCAGCTGGGATATATGTGAGGAGTAAACCCACCACAGACGAGCGGATTACAGCAGAAACACAGACATTCATTAATACCCCTGACAGCATCACAGTGATGATCCGCTGAAAGCATGGTTTTTTCATGCACTGGTCAATTGTGAGATCTGAAATTTTGGTCAACGTACTCATTGACCAGTGCAGTAATGCCTCAAACGAGCACTTTATCATAGATTAGTGTTATCTGAAGAAGGATGCAAGCTTTTAAGCGTTCTACACACTCTCTCAGTGCTGATGGTTATCACTGTGCATGTTCTGGCTGTGGTTGACTGGTCAGTTGTGGTCAGCTGTCTCACCTGTGGTCGTGGATGTCCAGTCACCAGGCAGCTGAGCTCCAGCGTCTCTCCCTCTCGGATGGTGTAAACCCTCTCGGAGTAACGCTCCTCCTCTACGTTACACGCATGACCCGAGTGCACGATACGGACAGTAGGAGGCGCTGCGGAGAGAAGAGACAGAATCGCTCTTTACTAAAGCACCAGTGGTCACTGCCTCACGGCCGACACATGACACGCGTTGAACATCACAGAAAAGAAGAACATTTTCATAACAAACTGCTGGGAATTATACTAAAGATCTTCTGTTCTGATCCTTTCTCATGTATAGATATGAAACAGCATCTTTCAACCACACAGGATCATTATTTCTTATTCAGTAATGAAACAAGTGAAGTCTTTATGAGTGAGTCATTGAATCATTCACTCAAGAGATCCGTTCAAAAACACTGATTCATCCAGTAATGAAACAAGTCTTTATGAGTGAGTCATTGAATCATTCACTCAAGAGATCCGTTCAGAAACACTGATTCATCCAGTAATGAAACAAGTCTTTATGAGTGAGTCATTGAATCATTCACTCAAGAGATCCGTTCAGAAACACTGATTCATCCAGTAATGAAACGAGTGAAGTCTTTATGAGTGAGTCATTGAATCATTCACTCAAGAGATTCATTCAAAAACACTGATTCATCCAGTAATGAAACAAGTCTTTATGAGTGAGTCATTGAATCATTCACTCAAGAGATCCGTTCAGAAACACTGATTCATCCAGTAATGAAACAAGTCTTTATGAGTGAGTCATTGAATCATTCACTCAAGAGATCCGTTCAGAAACACTGATTCATCCAGTAATGAAACGAGTGAAGTCTTTATGAGTGAGTCATTGAATCATTCACTCAAGAGATTCATTCAAAAACACTGATTCATCCAGTAATGAAACAAGTCTTTATGAGTGATAATGAAGAACAGCAGATGATCAGTGTGCATCCATTCCAACAGCGTTCCTCTTTCACACTCACACATTTAATGGAGAAATAAATGCGTTTAGTTTAGTTAAACTCATCAGCCGTCACACATTATGGCCTCACTCAGAGATGTTGTGTTGCTCAGTGTGTGTGTGTGTGTGTGTGTGTGTGTGTGTGTGTGTGTGTGAAGCCAAGCACACACGAGATCATGAGTAAAGCTAATAATGATCTCCGCTCATCTGTCTTTCACGCCTGTAGCTCTGACTGCGAGTGAACTGATGGCTGTGTTGTGTGTGTTTGCTCAGACAGATCACTGATGTCATAATGAAGTGTGTGTGTACTGTGTGTGTTTGAAAGGCAGTGAAGACGCCGGAGGGATGGAGTGAACACAGCTGCGCTTCTGCACCTCTCACAGTGACATCACTTCCCTTCGCCTGAGCGGCACGAGGACAGATGCTATTCAGATATTTGTGGAATAAATAAATATATGGAAAAATATGACATTACAAAATTGTAAAAAATGTAAGAAACAAACAAACAAATAAATAAATGGAAAAATATGACATTAAAATATTGTAAAAAATAAAACATAAATATATGAATAAAATATTAAATAAACAAATATTGTAAATATATTTTTAATAAATAAATATATGAAAAATATGACATTAAAATATTGTAAAAAAATAAAATAAATAAATATATGAATAAAATATTAAATACATAAATATTATAAAACTATTAAATAAATATATGAAAAATATTAAATAAACAAATATTGTAAAAATATTTTTAATAAATAAATATATGAAAAATATGACATTAAAATATTGTAAAAAGAAATAAATAAATAAATATATTAATAAAATAT
>CM042256.1:49716641-49759141 GCA_023566225.1 Romanogobio albipinnatus | reverse complement strand
CCTACTGATGAAGAATATTCATCCGCGCTTGCCATATACAAAAATATGAAGCAGCACAACGCTTGCTTTTCAACGTGTTTTCAACACTGATAATAATCATAAATGTGTGTTGATCATAAATCCTCATATGAGAATGATCAGTGAAGGGTCATGTGACTCTGAAGACTGGAGTAATGATGATAAATGCAGTTTTGATCACAGGAATAAATTATAGTTTACTCTATATTCACATAGAGAACAGATGATCTACACTAGAATAATATTTCATAATTTTACAGTATCTATCACAGGAATAAATGACGCTTTTCTATATATTCACATAGAGAACAGCTGATCTCCACTGGAGTAAGGACGTGTCCGAGTGCTTTGTCCCGGATCAGGCCCGCTGTGGCTCGTTCTAGATCACTGAGGTTAAGTTTAGCCCTTCAGCGCTGGGCTTGTTGATAAGAGCGTCACTCAAACACGGGCGGTTTGATTCAGAGAGCTGGACGCTCACGACCTCCGCTCAGCCAATACGGCTCTTATCCGGCTCCGCAGACGCCCCATCCCGGGAAACAAAGCCTTCACAACAGGCCAACGGTCATTAGAAACGCTGGACTAGAGGACGGGACGAGCAGGACACAGAAAAGTGTCAGGGAACTACACATCGCACCGCATCTAAATGTCCTAAAACTGTTTTGGTCCCCCTTTTGCTGACCCGTCGAGGCATGGACTCCCCTGAAGGTCTTTTAAGGGCCAGCAGATCCTTTAAGTCCTGTAAGTTGCGAGGCGGGGCCTTGTGTGTTCAGCACATCCCACAGATGCTCGATTGGATTGAGATCTGGGGGATTTGGAGGCCGAGTCAACGCCTCATACTCCTCAAACTGAGATGCTCTGTGTGTTCTGAGCCCTTTCTATCAGAACCAGCATTAACTTCTGGAGCAGTTTGAGCTCCAGTAGCTCGTCTGTTTGATCGGACCACACGGGCCAGCCTTTGCTCCACACGGGCATCAATGAGCCTCGGCCGCCCATGACCCTGTGGCCGGTTCTCCACTGGTCCTTCACTTTTGATAGAGACTGACCACTGCAGACCGGGAACACCCCACAAGAGCTGCAGTTCTGGAGATGCTCTGACCCAGTCGTCTAGCCGTCACAATCTGGCCAAACTCGCTTAAATCCTCACGCTTGCCCATTTTTCCCGCTTCTAACACATCGACTATGTTCACTCATTTATTTCCCCTAACAATTGAAAGATATATTAATAAGACATAACCGAGAACGTCAAGTCTCCTGAGCAACGAAAGACAAACCACTGAGCAATAACATTACCCTATAGACACGACAGCAGCGTCTCACCGCTGGGAATAAAGAGATGGGAAAGGCACAATCTATCCTGGAATAATCTATTTAGTCCGCGCAGCTTTTCCATGATGACAAATGCGCTCAGGACAGAGAACGCTGCGATTTAAAATGTTTCTATGCCAATGAAATGACAGGAGAATGAATCTTAAACGGCTGTAAATCAAAGACACGGCTCTGGAGACACGCGTGTGGAATCGCGACGGAAGGCCATTCGTCAAACATCGCTGGAAGAAAACGAACAGGAGAAACACAAGGACGATAACTAGCTGCTCGTGTGAAGAGCGATGATCTTCTGTACTCGTGAGAGAACGTGTGGAGGAGCTGAAATATGACACAGACAAAGAGAAACGGCGAATGGGAAAATACAATCACGCTGGAGACGATGTCAGAAATGATGAAGAATGATCCGGTGGAACACATCTGAAGGAAAGAGCTGACGAGAAACACTGACAGACAGAGAGACGGAAAACCTGCCGTATTTATTTTCTGTGCAAGGGATTTTAACAGACTCCACGTTGACCTATTTGTGTAGCCAATTAGAAATCAGATCACACACTGAACATTACAATCATTTGATTGTTTAAGGTTTTTAAAGACTGACATTACTTTCATCATCCATCTTTGTCATGTGACTCGTTTGATTCATATGTACAATTGTTCAACTTTTAATCTCCATTTGTACACTTTTTATGTGAGCTCAGACTTCTCTCTCATTGTGTGTAAAAACGATCTGGGGTCTATTTATCTAAACGACAGCGACTTTAAATGGTAAAGCACGTCCTGTTGCCTTTACTTACATTTTTCCAAGAGAATATGGAAGTAAATCAGTGTAGAGATTAAGCATTTTCGTTCGTATGAATCCATTGGAGTTACAGTTTCTAAGGCAACACCAATGATTCCATGAAGGACCCTTAACATCCATGGAACCACAAAATTATTTTTATTGGCCTTGATGGCTGCATGAAGAGCTCTTAATGTCTATGGGACCACAAAAGGTTTACCAGTGACTCCATTAAGAACCCTAAATGTCTATGGGGCCACAAAAGGTTCATCAGTGACTCCATTAAGAACCCTACATGTCTATGGAACCACAAAAGGTTCATCAGTGACTCCATGAAGAACCCTAAATGTCTATGGAACCACAAAAGGTTCATCAGTGACTCCATGAAGAACCCTAAATGTCTATGGAACCACAAAAGGTTCATCAGTGACTCCATGAAGAACCCTACATGTCTATGGAACCACAAAAGGTTCATCAGTGACTCCATGAAGAACCCTAAATGTCTATGGAACCACAAAAGGTTCATCAGTGACTCCATGAAGAACCCTAAATGTCTATGGAACCACAAAAGGTTCATCAGTGACTCCATGAAGAACCCTAAATGTCTATGGAACCACAAAAGGTTCATCAGTGACTCCATGAAGAACCCTAAATGTCCATGGAACCACAAAAGGTTCATCAGTGACTCCATGAAGAACCCTAAATGTCTATGGAACCACAAAAGGTTCATCAGTGACTCCATTAAGAACTCTTAACGTCCATGGAACCACAAAAGGTTCATCAGTGACTCCATTTAGAACCCTAAATGTCTATGGAACCACAAAAGGTTCATCAGTGACTCCATTAAGAACTCTTAACGTCCATGGAACCACAAAAGGTTCATCAATGACTCCATGAAGAACCCTAAATGTCTATGGAACCACAAAAGGTTCATCAGTGACTCCATGAAGAACCCTAAATGTCTATGGAACCACAAAAGGTTCATCAGTGACTCCATGAAGAACCCTAAATGTCTATGGAACCACAAAAGGTTCATCAGTGACTCCATGAAGAACCCTAAATGTCTATGGAACCACAAAAGGTTCATCAGTGACTCCATGAAGAACCCTAAATGTCCATGGAACCACAAAAGGTTCATCAGTGACTCCATGAAGAACCCTAAATGTCTATGGAACCACAAAAGGTTCATCAGTGACTCCATTAAGAACTCTTAACGTCCATGGAACCACAAAAGGTTCATCAGTGACTCCATTTAGAACCCTAAATGTCTATGGAACCACAAAAGGTTCATCAGTGACTCCATGAAGAACCCTAAATGTCTATGGAACCACAAAAGGTTCATCAGTGACTCCATGAAGAACCCTAAATGTCTATGGAACCACAAAAGGTTCATCAGTGACTCCATGAAGAACCCTAAATGTCTATGGAACCACAAAAGGTTCATCAGTGACTCCATGAAGAACCCTAAATGTCTATGGAACCACAAAAGGTTCATCAGTGACTCCATGAAGAACCCTAAATGTCTATGGAACCACAAAAGGTTCATCAGTGACTCCATGAAGAACCCTAAATGTCCATGGAACCACAAAAGGTTCATCAGTGACTCCATGAAGAACCCTAAATGTCTATGGAACCACAAAAGGTTCATCAGTGACTCCATGAAGAACCCTAAATGTCTATGGAACCACAAAAGGTTCATCAGTGACTCCATGAAGAACCCTAAATGTCTATGGAACCACAAAAGGTTCATCAATGACTCCATTAAGAACTCTTAACGTCCATGGAACCAAAAAAGGTTCTTTAAAGTGGAAATATGTTCTTTAGATTATTAAAAAGATATTCACACTAAGATAATAAATGTTCTTTTTAGAACTCATCACTGAAAAACTTTTATTTTTAAGAGTGAAGACACACAAATATGTTAATACACGTACAACATCACCATAAAAGCTCTTTTTGCCGTATTGCAGAGACCTGATGCAATCCCATCACCCCCTCTGGCCCTCGGAGCACAGTATCGCCTCTCCTCCTTCCTCCTCCATCAATTAAAGCCCTAAAAGTCACAATTAATCAAGCGACAAGAGTTCAACCCTGACAAGAGTTCAATTAGGACAGAGTGTGATGGTGATCGAGAGCAGCAGTTCACAGGAAGTCCTGATTAAAGCCACTGTAACGTGATTAACGCTGTCATTTAGGCAAGTTTGTGGTTTTCACCGTTTTGTTTTTGTAAACACAGAAAGCAGGACGGAGGAAGCGCGCCACACGCCGGTGACGGCACAGATAAAGGTGGGATTACATAATTACATCCATCGAGAAATAATAACATCCTCACAAACACGGGTAATTGCTCTGGGACAATCACGCTAGATGTCATTAGAGCGCAATAACAAAACAAAAAAAGTGATTTATGCAACAACAAAAAAAGTGATTTATGCAACAAACAAAAAAAAGTGATTTATGCAACAAACAAAAAAAAGTGATTTATGCAAAAATAAATTGTGATTTATGCAAATCTTTTGTGATTTATGCAAACAATTTTTTGTGATTTATGCTAAAAAAAATGTATGCTAAAAAAATTGATTTATGCAACAACAACAAAATTTATGCAAACAATTTTTTGTGATTTATGCAAAAATATATTGTGATTTATGCAATCAATTTTTTGTGATTTATGCAACAAAAAAAGTGATTTATGCAAAAATAAATTGTGATTTATGCAAAAATATATTGTGATTTATGCAATCAATTTTTTGTGATTTATGCTAAAAAAAATAGTGATTTATGCAACAAAAAAAGTGATTTATGCAAAAATAAATTATGATTTATGCAAACAATTTTTTGTGATTTATGCAAACAATTTTTTGTGATTTATGCAATAATAAGTTGTGATTTATGCAAAAATAAATTGTGATTTATGCAAAAAAAAAAATATTTATGCAATAAATTTTTTGTGATTTATGCAAACAATTTTTTGTGATTTATGCAAAAAAAAAAAGTGATTTATGCAAAAAAAATTGTGATTTACGCAACAAACAAAAAAAGTGATTTATGCAAAAAAAAAATATTTATGCAAACAATTTTTTGTGATTTATGTTTGGTGATTTTTCTCCACAAACATTGCTCACTAAAATATTTTTTTTTTGCATAATATATTTGTGATATATTCAAAGTGTTTTTTCCTGAAAACGTTGCTTATAAAAATGTTGTGATTTTTGCAAACAATAAAAAAAAAATTGATAACTATTTTTGTGATTTTTTTTTCAAAAACGGTTGCTTATTAAAATATTTGTGTACTTTTGCAAGCTAGAAAAGCAAAGGTTTCAAGACAAAAACGATGGCGAGATACAATACAATGACAGACAGGCGAGAAGCATGATTTGAGGAATCATTCATATCGCATTCATAATAACAATATATCATTATTTTAATCAATAATAAAATGCCGTAATTTCAGGGATGAGGTATTTTTGTAGGCCAAAACCCAGAAACGTCCTGAAGTCAACGGGTTAAACATTCCCAGCCTGAAGATGATCACGATGAACAAAACGTCTGCCAATCATAAACTTCTTTTGGCCACAGACTGTAATTTCTACAATCATCCAAAAGCCACTGGAAAAGTCTGCATCCTTCAGAAACACCTCCGGACGGGAGCGCTCCACAAACGCTTCAGGACTAAAGGAGGCGTTCGGGCTCTTGTGAGGACACGCTGCCCCTACAGAAACACGTTTCACATCAGTGTTAAAGCCAGTACAGCTGTACGCCGGCCAATCAAGTGTGGAATTAATGCAGAACAGCTTCACGCTTGCACTGAAAGATAAGCAGAAGACCTATAAACAACACACACACGCTTCTCTGTGTGTGCGAACACGCCTGGGAAATCCTGAAACGCCAGTCATTTTTCCAGGATCCAGTGTTTTCCCATCAATTCAGTCCAGGCTGGAGGAGGATGAAACAGAAAGTGTGTTTGGAGGAGAGAAAAGGGATAAAAACCACCGGATTGTTCGTATGAGCGAGAACACTTAATGGAGCAGAACTTCGTTTTATTAGCTGGGATGTAAAATGAAGAAAGAAACCCTCGTGAGAGCAAATCAGCCGATTCCCAGTATGATTGAAGCGGATCTTTTTCCATAAGCTGACGGGAAGTGTGTCGATTCTCTCAAACACGGAGCGGATCACGAGAGCATGAAACTGACTGACAGAGACAAAGAAGGAAAACGGAAAGCGGCTCCTTCTGTCGCGCTTTTGTGATTCCGCTCCAGCGAGACCCTTGACCTGCAGCGAGCCAGTCGTTTCAGCATAAGTGGGCCGGAAACAATTCCTCCAGCTGTAGAAAACAGAGTGCGTACAGGAGGAAAGAGGGAAAACGGTGTTCTGTTGTTTTAACTAATACACTGAAGGCAGTGTGATGGAAGTGATGAGTGGTGGTGATGATGGTAATGAATAATTCATATAATTAATGGTTACTTTGCTTATGCACACACACACACTCACACACACCCACACACCTATACATTTATACATTTTTATTTCACTTCTGGACTTATGGAATTACTAGATTGTTTATTACTGCTTTATTTTGGTCTTTCTGTTAAAGAAAAAAAAATAGGAGGAAAGAAAGAAAAAAATAATTGTATGTATAGAGCCGCGATAGACAATAGAGTTGTGTGTATAGAGTCAGAATTGTGTGTATAGAGTCAGAGTTGTGTGTATAGAGTCAGAATTGTGTGTATAGAGTCAGAGTTGCGTGTATAGAGTCAGAATTGTGTGTATAGAGTCAGAATTGTGTGTATAGAGTCAGAATTGCGTGTATAGAGTCAGAATTGTGTGTATAGAGTCAGAGTTGTGTGTATAGAGTCAGAATTGTGTGTATAGAGTCAGAATTGTGTGTATAGAGTCAGAATTGTGTGTATAGAGTCCGAATTGTGTGTATAGAGTCAGAATTGTGTGTATAGAGTCAGAATTGTGTGTATAGAGTCAGAATTGTGTGTATAGAGTCAGAGTTGTGTGTATAGAGTCAGAATTGTGTGTATAGAGTCAGAATTGTGTGTATAGTCAGAATTGTGTGTATAGTCAGAATTGTGTGTATAGAGTCAGAATTGTGTGTATAGAGTCAGAATTGTGTGTATAGAGTCAGAGTTGTGTGTATAGAGTCAGAATTGTGTGTATAGAGTCAGAATTGTGTGTATAGAGTCAGAGTTGTGTGTATAGAGTCAGAATTGTGTGTATAGAGTCAGAATTGTGTGTATAGAGTCAGAGTTGTGTGTATAGAGTAAGAATTGTGTGTATAGTCAGAATTGTGTGTATAGAGTCAGAGTTGTGTGTATAGAGTCAGAATTGTGTGTATAGAGTCAGAATTGTGTGTATAGTCAGAATTGTGTGTATAGAGTCAGAGTTGTGTGTATAGAGTCAGAATTGTGTGTATAGAGTCAGAGTTGTGTGTATAGAGTCAGAATTGTGTGTATAGAGTCAGAGTTGCGTGTATAGAGTCAGAATTGTGTGTATAGAGTCAGAATTGTGTGTATAGAGTCAGAATTGCGTGTATAGAGTCAGAATTGTGTGTATAGAGTCAGAGTTGTGTGTATAGAGTCAGAATTGTGTGTATAGAGTCAGAATTGTGTGTATAGAGTCAGAATTGTGTGTATAGAGTCCGAATTGTGTGTATAGAGTCAGAATTGTGTGTATAGAGTCAGAATTGTGTGTATAGAGTCAGAATTGTGTGTATAGAGTCAGAGTTGTGTGTATAGAGTCAGAATTGTGTGTATAGAGTCAGAATTGTGTGTATAGTCAGAATTGTGTGTATAGTCAGAATTGTGTGTATAGAGTCAGAATTGTGTGTATAGAGTCAGAATTGTGTGTATAGAGTCAGAGTTGTGTGTATAGAGTCAGAATTGTGTGTATAGAGTCAGAATTGTGTGTATAGAGTCAGAGTTGTGTGTATAGAGTCAGAATTGTGTGTATAGAGTCAGAATTGTGTGTATAGAGTCAGAGTTGTGTGTATAGAGTCAGAATTGTGTGTATAGTCAGAATTGTGTGTATAGAGTCAGAGTTGTGTGTATAGAGTCAGAATTGTGTGTATAGAGTCAGAATTGTGTGTATAGTCAGAATTGTGTGTATAGAGTCAGAGTTGTGTGTATAGAGTCAGAATTGTGTGTATAGAGTCAGAGTTGTGTGTATAGAGTCAGAATTGTGTGTATAGAGTCAGAGTTGCGTGTATAGAGTCAGAATTGTGTGTATAGAGTCAGAATTGTGTGTATAGAGTCAGAATTGCGTGTATAGAGTCAGAATTGTGTGTATAGAGTCAGAGTTGTGTGTATAGAGTCAGAATTGTGTGTATAGAGTCAGAATTGTGTGTATAGAGTCAGAATTGTGTGTATAGAGTCCGAATTGTGTGTATAGAGTCAGAATTGTGTGTATAGAGTCAGAATTGTGTGTATAGAGTCAGAATTGTGTGTATAGAGTCAGAGTTGTGTGTATAGAGTCAGAATTGTGTGTATAGAGTCAGAATTGTGTGTATAGTCAGAATTGCGTGTATAGTCAGAATTGTGTGTATAGAGTCAGAATTGTGTGTATAGAGTCAGAATTGCGTGTATAGAGTCAGAGTTGGGTGTATAGAGTCAGAATTGCGTGTATAGTCAGATTTGTGTGTATAGAGTCAGAATTGTGTGTATAGAGTCAGAATTGCGTGTATAGTCAGAATTGTGTGTATAGAGTCAGAATTGTGTGTATAGAGTCAGAGTTGTGTGTATGGAGTCAGAATTGTGTGTATAAAGTTAGAATTGTGTGTATAGAGTCAGAATTGTGTGTATAAAGTCAGAATTGTGTGTATAAAGTCAGAATTGTGTGTATAGAGTCAGAATTGTGTGTATAGAGTCAGAATTGTGTGTATAAAGTCAGAATTGTGTGTATAGAGTCGGAATTGTGTGTATAGAGTCAGAATTGTGTGTATAAAGTCAGAATTGTGTGTATAGAGTCAGAATTGTGTGTATAAAGTCAGATTTGTGTGTATAGAGTCAGAATTGTGTGTATAGAGTCAGAATTGTGTGTATAAAGTCAGAATTGTGTGTATAGAGTCAGAATTGTGTGTATAAAGTCAGAATTGTGTGTATAGAGTCAGAATTGTGTGTATAAAGTCAGAATTGTGTGTATAGTCAGAATTGTGTGTATAAAGTTAGAATTGTGTGTATAGAGTCAGAATTGTGTGTATAGAGTCAGACTTGTGTGTATAGAGTCAGAATTGTGTGTATAGAGTCAGAATTGTGTGTATAGAGTCAGAGTTGTGTGTATAGAGTCAGACTTGTGTGTATAGAGTCAGAATTGTGTGTATAGAGTCAGAATTGTGTGTATAGAGTCAGAGTTGTGTGTATAGAGTCATACTTGTGTGTATAGAGTCAGAATTGTGTGTATAGAGTCAGAATTGTGTGTATAGAGTCAGAGTTGTGTGTATAGAGTCAGAATTGTGTGTATAGAGTCAGAATTGCGTGTATAGTCAGAGTTGTGTGTATAGAGTCAGAGTTGTGTGTATAGAGTCAGAATTGCGTGTATAGTCAGAGTTGTGTGTATAGAGTCAGACTTGTGTGTATAGAGTCAGAATTGTGTGTATAGAGTCAGAATTGTGTGTATAGAGTCAGAATTGTGTGTATGTAGCTGTATTGTAGCCTCTTTTTCCTATTTGTAGTGGAGATGAGTGGTACCCGGTGGGGTCTTCTGCTGTTGTAGCCCATCCGCCTCAAGGTTGTGCGTGTTGTGGCTTCACAAATGCTTTGCTGCATACCTCGGTTGTAACGAGTGGTTATTTCAGTCAAAGTTGCTCTTCTATCAGCTTGAATCAGTCGGCCCATTCTCCTCTGACCTCTAGCATCAACAAGGCATTTTGGCCCACAGGACTGCCGCATACTGGATGCTTTTCCC
Organism: Romanogobio albipinnatus; assembly: GCA_023566225.1. Taxonomy (NCBI): domain Eukaryota; kingdom Metazoa; phylum Chordata; class Actinopteri; order Cypriniformes; family Gobionidae; genus Romanogobio; species Romanogobio albipinnatus. The sequence goes on along the minus strand of CM042256.1, from coordinate 49,749,111 downwards.
TTTTCACACCATTCTTTGTAAACCCTAGAAATGGTTGTGCGTGAAAATCCCAGTAACTGAGCAGATTGTGAAATACTCAGACCGGCCCGTCTGGCACCAACAACCATGCCACGCTCAAAATTGCTTAAATCCCCTTTCTTTCCCATTCCGACATTCAGTTTGGAGTTCAGGAGATTGTCTTGACCAGGACCACACCCCTAAATGCATTGAAGCAGCTGCCATGTGATTGGTTGATTAGATCATTGCATTAATGAGAAATTGAACAGCTGTTCCTAATAATCCTTCAGGTGAGTGTATAGTAAAATGCATATTATGCTAATTTAATTTAATTTTCATATTGTTCATACTGTTGAAGAAAAAACTTTTCAAATAGATTGACATTGCAAATAAAAAATATTCTAAACATTTGATGAACTTTAACATTTAAAATGTAATTAAATGTGTTTTTTTTTTGCAAAGATAAAGGACAAAATATGTTTGCAGTTACACATTAACAAGGTCATAGTCAGGTGTGTTTAATAAAAGCAAGAGTAACACAAAAAATCGAGCTTGTATTGTTGTGTTACTTTCGTCCCACCTCAAAGGTGCAGCTTGTGTTCAAAGTGAAATGAAACGGCAGTCGTTCTACATTTGTACAAAATCCCCCTGCTATTGATAGACCACTCGTGAGTTATTGACCACAGCAAATATATATCTCAGTCCATGATCATGATCTTTTAAAATGACGATTTCCTGAAAAACGACTTCCGTCCCTGCTCTCCTCACGCTTATATCTGTCTGATGATTTAGGTTAACCGTGGCAAACTCCACACACACCAGATCACATGTTCAACTCCACACACACCAGATCACATGTTCAGCTCCACACACACCAGATCACATGTTCAGCTCCACACACACCAGATCACATGTTCAGAGAGGAGCTCTCGTTAGAAACCACAGATTTGAGCTTTAGACTAGTGTTCGACTGATATATCAGGCTGATATTTTTACGTGTATCGGCCGATACAAGGCTGCTGCGTTCGCCAATATTTTTTCCCGGCATTATTTACAGACAGGCGTCCACGGGCAGCTCTGAGCTGCTGGAGACATTTATGCATTTGGCAGACGCTTTTATCCAAAGCAACAATCCCCCCGGAGCAACATGGAGTAAAGTGCCTTGCTCAAGGACACACTGGTGGAGACCACTGGGATCAAACCAGCAACCTTCTGCATATCAGTTCAGTGGATTAACCCACTGGACCACCATCTCACACGCCATCTCAGACGCTGCAGTTCATGCACTGCCCTCACCCAGTACTGGAATCTGCTCTTCAAGACAACGATGAGTTTTAAACTTTCAAAGCATCTTTTAACTGTTTGACTTAGTTGAAATATTGCCATACACTTTGAAAGTGGAAACACGTTGCTCTATATGTGCTTGCAACTGTAGCTAAGCAAGTTTGTACATCCAAATGAAAGCATTCTTTAGAAATGTTGGCCCATATTGATAGGATAGCATCTTGCAGTTGATGGAGATTTGTGGGATGCACATCCAGGGCACGAAGCTCCCGTTCCACCACATCCCAAAGATGCTCTATTGGGTTGAGATCTGGGGACTGTGGGACGGCCATTTTAGTCCAGTGAACTCATTGTCATGTTCAAGAAACCAGTTTGAAATGATTGGAGCTTTGTGACATGGGGCATTATCCTGCTGGAAGTAGCCATCAGAGGATGGGCACATGCTGGTCATAAAGGGATGGACATGGTCAGAAACAATGCTCAGGTAGGCCGTGGCATTTAAACCATGCCCAATTGGCACTAAGGGGCCTAAAGTGTGCCAAGAAAACATCCCCCACACCATTACACCACCACCACCAGCCTGCACAGTGGTAACAAGGCATGATGGATCCATGTTCTCATTCTGTTTACGCCAAATTCTGACTCTACCATCTGAATGTCTCAACAGAAATCCAGACTCATCAGACCAGGCAACATTTTTCCAGTCTTCAACTGTTCAATTTTGGTGCAAATTGTAGCCTCTTTTTCCTATTTGTAGTGGAGATGAGTGGTACCCGGTGGGGTCTTCTGCTGTTGTAGCCCATCCGCCTCAAGGTTGTGTGTGTTGTGGCTTCACAAATGCTTTGCTGCATACCTCGGTTGTAACGAGTGGTTATTTCAGTCAAAGTTGCTCTTCTATCAGCTTGAATCAGTCGGCCCATTCTCCTCTGACCTCTAGCATCAACAAGGCATTTTGGCCCACAGGACTGCCGCATACTGGATGTGTTTCCCTTTTCACACCATTCTTTGTAAACCCTAGAAATGGTTGTGCGTGAAAATCCCAGTAACTGAGCAGATTGTGAAATACTCAGACCGGCCCGTCTGGCACCAACAACCATGCCACGCTCAAAATTGCTTAAATCCCCTTTCTTTCCCATTCCGACATTCAGTTTGGAGTTCAGGAGATTGTCTTGACCAGGACCACACCCCTAAATGCATTGAAGCAGCTGCCATGTGATTGGTTGATTAGATCATTGCATTAATGAGAAATTGAACAGGTGTTCCTAATAATCCTTTAGGTGAGTGTATATAACCAGAGCAAAATTAAATTTCTTACTCAAGTTTAGTTTTCATCTCTGTTTTTTGTGTTTATTTAAAATAAGACAAATCCGATATTATTGTAATCTTATATCTGTTATTTATCAGTTGTTTAATGCGGATCTAAGAGCAGAAGACACGAGCCGCGGGTTATATCCCAGTGGAGCAGATGTGTTAACACTGAGCCCCTATTAGAGCTACGCTATTATATTCTATACTTTTATTAATTCTATTGAGAAGGGTGAATAATGTCTGAGAGTTAATGTTCAGAAATTATTCATTATTATTATTATGTTTTGAGCTCTGCTGTTTAGCTGTATTTAGCGATGTGTTTATAGTCAAACTCAAAAATGCTTATATTTTTAATGATTAAAAAATGCCATTATTTTATTTAAAAAAGTTAATAATTGTATTTTATTGACAAAATATTTTAGTTTGTCTTGGGTATTTTTTTGATTATATCAGGGAACATTTAAAGCTGTCGTTTGCTCATGTTACAATGTACTCCACCTACGGGGCATGTTGTCACATTTCACTTCCATTCTTTCAGGGTAAATCAAGAAAAAAGTAAACACTGTATTAATGAAACAAAACCACATCATTGCACTAGACATGTGGGACATTAATGTGGGAAACTATAAATACTCTGAACCCCAATTGGATTTTTGACTGAGAAAGTCAAAAAGCGTGAGGTTGTGCCCCGCTCTCCCCTACATGTTAGTTTTAAAGTTAGAAAGAGCTTAAAAATATGGACCTTCTTGAATTATTGACTAAACAATCCCCAATAACCACGCCCCCAACAAAGCCTTATATTTTCCACTTCAGGCACTGAGTATAAATATATATATTAAATCAAGTTTATATTTAAGTTACTTCTAAGGGAAAGGTTAGTCCTAAAAATTGCATTACAAGAAAGGAAAAAGATACTGAGAGTAAATCAAGAAAATAATCTTGTAAAGCGTGAAGCCATGCGGCCGCAGGTTAACTGTGTGTTTGCACAACCGAAGCGTCAGAGCGAGGGCAGATTCACTGCGATATGACGACAGAATGATTCAGTGTCTGAGCCAATGTGATTCTGGAGGAGAATCGCTCGGCTAATTCGCCTCTGATCGCACGGAGCAGGTCAATGCATCAAAGCCCAGTGGGCCGGTCCGGCCTGCACACGTGTGATTTATGACGGTACACACCACTTCATAATGAAAGTCAAGGACATCTATAGGTGCCTGTCAGCGCTAATGCTTCCAGAGAAAATCCACTACAAAACGGCAACAAGAGCCGGCGAGAGACGCTGTAATCGCTCAGCACATCCCGTCCAGCATCACAGGAGCGATACACATTACTCATCCGCTACAGGACGGACAGAGCTGGACAAACACACTGAGAGGACATCCTCCGGGTTTAAATCACTACACAATGCACAGTCTCTTCTGCGTTTATTTGACAAAAAACATATTTTGTTTAACCCTCTGGGGCTCTTCGGTCATTTCTGACCCACATTTTTTTAAATAAAAAAAAAATCGCAGCTTCATCGGAATGGTCCGAAACTTCCCGACTTGCAAAAAACATCTAAACATTGAGAAAAACTCCTTTAAAGTTGTCCAAATGAAGTCCTTAGCCATGCATATTACTACTAATAATACAGTTATGATATGGAAATGTACTAAATATCTTCATGGAACATGATCTTAATATCCTGATGATTTTGGCACAAAAGAAAACTGTACGATGTGTTGTTGGCTAAACCCGTGAGACGCACAACTGCTGTTGAGCTCCAGGGCCACAGATAAAAACTGCTTTATAATTATTCTCATTTTTAATTCGGTGCAGTTTTGATCACAAGAATAAATGACACTTTATTATATATTCACATAGAGAACAGCTGATCTTCACTGGAGTCATATTTCATAATTTTTACTGTATTTATGATCAAATAAACGCAGTTTTGATCACAGGAATAAATTATAGTTTACTGTATATTCACATAGAGAACAGATGATCTACACTGGAATAATATTTCATAATTTTACTGTATTTTTGATCAAATAAATGCAGCTTTGCTGAGCATATGTAAGCATATTTATCCATCCATTATTTGCCAGTGTTACAAAATGTTGGACTAAGAGTCTCATTGAAATGTTTAAAGTAGCAGTAAACACTCATTATCAGTCCGCGAGCAGAAGAACCGCGGCGGCTGCACCTTCAGGTCGCTCCGCTCCTCTTAATAACGCTTTAATTGTGAGCTTCATCAACACTGACACGAGCCAAACGGCCGCGGACGATTCCCAGCGACACCATTAACAATGCAGGGCGGCCCGCAGAATCTCCAGACCTGACGTGACGTTCATTTGAGTATTCAACAACAATTATTCATGCCAGCCGGGAATCAGCGGAAGGCTTTGTGATGGGAATGTTGTGTACGGATGAAGGTTAAATGCGGGCCAAACACTTCACAGCCGCTCTAATTAGAGTTCCTTTCATGCGTCTGCGAGGGCCTTAACAGCGCAAATAACATTCAATGGTAAATTGCCCCATGCATCTCCCGCACTCGCTCTTGACTTCAGCCGCACTGTTTAACACTCTCAGAGACGAGCATTAACATGTCAGTGTGAGAACCAATGACTGAGACTGATCACTGTTCTGAAACTCATTATTAACGATCTGTGGTTAGACAACTTTCTGCAGAGTCAAGAGCTCCAGACCTCCAAACTTCTGCGGCCTTCAGATGAGCTCAAGAACAGTGTGTAGAGCTTCATGGAATGGGTTTCCATGGCCGAGCAGCTCATCCAAGCCTTACATCACCAAGAGCAATTCAAAGCGTGGGATGCAGTGGGGTAAAGCATGCCGCCACTGGACTCTAGAGCAGTGGAGATGTGTTCTCTGAGTGACCAATCACGCTTCTCTGTCTGACAATCCCATGGACGAGTCTGGGTTTGGCGGTCGCCAAGACTTGCCTGACTGCATAGTGCCAAGTGTAAAGTTTGGTGGAGGGGGGATTATGGGGTGGGGTTGTTTTTCAGGGGTTAGTTCCAGTGAAAGGAACTCTTAATGCTTCACCAAGACATTTTGGACAATTTCATGCTCCCAACTTTGTGGGAAGAGTTTGGCGACGACCCCTTCCTGTCCCAAAGCGTGGGATGCAGTGGGGTAAAGTGTGCCGCCACTGGACTCTAGAACAGTGGAGACGTGTTCTCTGAGTGACCAATCACGCTTCTCTGTCTGACAATCCCATGGACGAGTCTGGGTTTGGTGGTCGCCAAGACTTGCCTGACTGCATAGTGCCAAGTGTAAAGTTTGGTGGAGGGGGGGGATTATGGGGTGGGAGTGTTAGTGAGATGACGAGGAGACACGAACGGGCTAATAATATCATTACCATCCAAAGGATCCTAATGCTACATTCATGCAAGACCAAAGTCAGAGATCACAATATAAAAAATTATATTAAAATCAATCAGTCAAAATAATTCAATGACCAAAATTACAGATCTAATCCTAATGTATCAATCGTGTATCAATTTGTATGTCCTCAAATGAAATTCAGATGCTGATAGTCTAATGAAACATAACTGAGAAATCACTTAAGCCTCCTGGATTATTTCCTCGATTTTGAATCAAAGTGAACACGTCTTATTATTTACCATCTTATTATCCACATGTTCACACAAAATAATGCGCCTTGATTCTTTGGAATGAAATGGTTGATTTTCTCAATTAATTCCAGCATGTTAATCCACACATGAGTCGTACAGAAAACATTTATTTTCACATCAGGCCTGTTATGATTATTGAAGTAATCGCAATTATTTGAGATAGTCGCAATAACATCTAATTATTTGTATTCGTTGTTGAAATATAATCATTTAGTGGCTGTAATTTTCATGACAGGTTTATTTAAACATACATTAAATAAACAAGACATCACTAACAGGCTTAGTAGTATATAATGAATATATAACGGCTAATATAATGAATATAACGGCTAATATAATGAATATAACGGCTAATATAGTGAATATAACGGCTAATATAATGAATATAATGGCTAATATAATGAATATAACGGCTAATATAATGAATATAATGGCTAATATAATGAATATAACGGCTAATATAATGAATATAACGGCTAATATAGTGAATATATAACGGCTAATATAATGAATATATAACGGCTAATATAATGAATATAACGGCTAATATAATGAATATAACGGCTAATATAGTGAATATAACGGCTAATATAATGAATATAATGGCTAATATAATGAATATAACGGCTAATATAATGAATATAATGGCTAATATAATGAATATAACGGCTAATATAATGAATATAACGGCTAATATAGTGAATATAACGGCTAATATAATGAATATAACGGCTAATATAATGAATATAACGGCTAATATAATGAATATATAACGGCTAATATAATGACTATAACGGCTAATATAGTGCATGTATTCAGTGAAAGAGTTGATTTCTCTAGTGAGCTACAGCTGTGGACACTGAATGACTTCTGAGTAAACGTGATTCTGCATGACATTGTTTACAAGCTGTTTTATTGTCTTTCCGCGGTTGAAACACAGATGGAGCGATTACACGACATATGATACATTTCAGTAAGTTGTAATGTATCCTCAACATACCTTAATATGTATTCATTTATGTTTATTCTTTAGGAAGAGATGATCGCATTGACTCGCGCCGCCGCTTTAAGTTGAACTGATGCGCGTCTATCAGTCACGTCACATTAAAGAGCGTTAAAACGGCATTTATCGTTTGAATTTCGTGATAAAATGGACTGAATACTTAATATGTTCGTGTGGGAACTCGGATTGAAGTGTGTTCCGCGTTTACAACAAGCCGACTGTTAACGGTTAAAGATTACATTCATAACCGTTCGACGCGTGCAGCGTACCGGAAGCCCTGTACCGAAACGGTTCAATACGAATACGTGTACCGTTACACCCCTATTATATTATATTATATTATATTATATTATATTATATTATATTATATTATATTATATTATATTATATTATATTATATTATATTATATTATATTATATTAATGCGAGTGGTTTGGTGGCCTGTGATCTGCTGTGGAGTCTGATAGTGAGAACATGAGCAGGATTTGATCTGAGCTCATTCTTCACTCCGGTGGGAGGTTTCGGCTGCGAGATTAAACCGCCTCTGCCATCATCACCTGATCCAACACTCACACTCACACACACACACACTCCCAGAAGAACAGCTTCTGCATGGAACCTGAGCGCTTCCGTCAGGCGCTTCCTTTCTCCTTATATAGAACATTTCTGGCATAAAGAGTTCTTTAAAGTGGTCATGAACTAAGGAATCAAATTTCCCTTGAGCTTTTGACATATAAGAGGTCATCATACTTTATGTTTCAGGAATGAAAACTTCCAAAAACAGCTTTATTATTGTAACCAAGCCCAGAAAACGACTCATAGATGGTGAAAGAGCGCCTCTGCAGAAGAAGAGCAACGCCCACTCATCATCACAGCTTTGGCCCCGCCCACTGGAGTGTTAGTGAGATGACGAGGAGAGACGAACTGACTAATAATAACGTTCCCTTCCAGAGGATCCTAAAGCTGGGAATGTGCTTATATGTGTTCAACAATATGAATGTCTCAGTTGAGCATTATTTATTTGTGTTCTGAAGTCTCACAGTGGCCAATCACAGCAGTGGGCGTTTACACTGAAGTCTCACAGCGGCCAATCACAGCAGTGGGCGTTTACTCTGACGTCTCACAGCGGCCAATCACAGCAGTGGGCGTTTACACTGAAGTCTCACAGCGACCAATCACAGCAGTAGGGTTGGGAACCGAGAACCGGTTCTTATGCAGAACCGAAACTGATTTTTGAAAAATACCAGAACCGCGCGAAATTCCTAAGTTTCGGTTCCGAAAACGGTTCTGGTGCAATGTGTGTGCGAAGCGCTGGAAGCGTATCCTTTAATAGCGAGTGACAGCCAGTGTTGCCAAGTCCGTGGTTTTCCCGCGGAATCTTAAACACTGTTGCCGCGGGCTGTGTTTCATGTCCGCGGGTTGAATCGATTGTGCGGGTTTTGTTGTGAAAACCTGGCAACCCTGGCTCACCTAATCATGAATATTAATTACGTTGCCTGCCGCTTCCAGGAGTGCAACGCAGTTCAGCCTGAAAGCCTTCGCGCTACACATTTATGGTTTTGCGTCAGATATTTTCTCGTTGACCACCAGCATGGCGAAGAGAAAGTCCCAAGTATGGATTAATTTCCAAAGAATTAATGATAATGAAGCAAAATGTAACACATGTGAAAAGTTAGTAACATGCAAAAGAGACTGCACTAGCAATTTGACAAAACATTTGCTACAGCACAGAGTGCCACAGGGCTTATACCAGATTTATAGTGAAAGACCTATATATATATATATATTTATATTTGTCAACCGTTGAGTCACCATGGTTTAGGTAAGCGTTTAGGCACAATTACCTTTTGTAATGCTGAATTGCAATTTATTATTTACAAGTTCACTGAATAACTGAATTACTATTAAATTAATAAATATAACTAATTAATAAATATAACTAATAAATATAATTTATAACTTGGTTTTATTCAGAGACAGAGAGATAAAATGTAATAAGACAATTTCAGAGGTGTTCATTTGAAAAAAAATGTGTTGCAAGAATGGCTTAATTAATACTGTAATATATGTACAGTACAGGACTTTTTTGACATTGCCAACCTGTAAATTAATTTTAGAGCAAGTAATAAACACAAAATGGATTGTTTGAGTTGCGTTTTGTGCCTTTTTCCTTTACCACTATTTGTTTAATAATTTTAATGGAACCGGAATCGGAACCGGAATCGTTAGGCGGAACCGGAACCAGAACCGGAACCGGAAAATTTCTCACGATTCCCAACCCTACACAGCAGTGGGCGTTTACACTGAAGTCTCACAGCGGCCAATCACAGCAGTGGGCGTTTACACTGAAGTCTCACAGCGGCCAATCACAGCAGTGGGCGTTTACACTGAAGTCTCACAGCGGCCAATCACAGCAGTGGGCGTTTACACTGAAGTCTCACAGCGGCCAATCACAGCAGTGGGCGTTTACACTGAAGTCTCACAGCGGCCAATCACAGCAGTGGGCGTTTACACTGAAGTCTCACAGCGGCCAATCACAGCAGTGGGCGTTTACACTGAAGTCTCACAGCGGCCAATCACAGCAGTGGGCGTTTACACTGAAGTCTCACAGCGGCCAATCACAGCAGTGGGCGTTTACTCTGAAGTCTCACAGCGGCCAATCACAGCAGTGGGCGTTTACACTGAAGTCTCACAGCGGCCAATCACAGCAGTGGCGTTTACACTGAAGTCTCACAGCGGCCAATCACAGCAGTGGGCGTTTACACTGAAGTCTCACAGCGGCCAATCACAGCAGTGGACGTTTACACTGAAGTCTCAGCAGCGAGCGTTGTGTGCACACACACACACTCGGATTATTACACACACAGCGATGCGCATCAGCACACACACACACTCATAACGCTCCAAACCGCTGAATCGACTCACTGATTCATAACGCTCCAAACCGCTGAATCGACTCACTGATTCATAACGCTCCAAACCGCTGAATCGACTCACTGATTCATAACGCTCCAAACCGCTGAATCGACTCACTGATTCATAACGCTCCAAACCGCTGAATCGACTCACTGATTCATAACGCTCCAAACCGCTGAATCGACTCACTGATTCATAACGCTCCGAACCGCTGAATCGACTCACTGATTCATAACGCTCCAAACCGCTGAATCGACTCACTGATTCATAACGCTCTAAACCGCTGAATCGACTCACTGATTCATAACGCTTCAAACCGCTGAATCGACTCACTGATTCATAGCACTCCAAACCGCTGAATCGACTCACTGATTCATAACGCTCCAAACCGCTGAATTGACTCACTGATTCATAACGCTCCAAACCGCTGCATCGACTCACTGATTCATAACGCTCCAAACCGCTGAATTGACTCACTGATTCATAACGCTTCAAACCGCTGAATCGACTCACTGATTCATAACGCTCCAAACCGCTGAATTGACTCACTGATTCATAACACTCCAAACCGCTGAATCGACTCACTGATTCATAACGCTCCAAACCGCTGAATCGACTCACTGATTCATAACGCTCCAAACCGCTGAATTGACTCACTGATTCATAACGCTCCAAACCGCTGAATTGACTCACTGATTCATAACGCTCCAAACCGCTGAATCGACTCACTGATTCATAACGCTCTGAACCGCTGAATCGACTCACTGATTCATAACGCTCTGAAGCTTCATGATGCAGTGTTTTGAAATCGGTCATCTCTATATTAGTCGTTATAGATTTTTTTTGCGCACAGAAACTATTCTCGTCGCTTCATAAAGTTATTGTAGAGCCGCTGTAGTGAGATGGACTCTGTATCGACGTCTTTAGTGCTTTTATGGGTCTTCATGACAGAATTTACATTTGTGTGTTAACTGACCCTTTAACATCAGCAGAGTCTTCCATTCCACAGAAGCTGAGCCTCATTCTTTAGATTCTTCCCTCTTTGGGGAAACAGCAGCTCAGAGCTCCACGATGAGCGCGCTCTGCTTCAGTCCTGATCCTCTGCCTCTGAGGGATCTTTGTGTGCAGATGCCACCAGTGCACTGGCATGTTTTTCAATGAGCTCTTTTTCACACAAGGACTCACACACACGACAGCCATGACTGAATCACATAAACCCATCGCTCGCAGACGAATGAACTCGCTCGGTGATGGTCGAAGGAAAACAGACCAATGGCATCGCAAGACGGAGCACTGCAAGGTTACCCGCCGGAAATACACAATTAAAGCGCATAGGAGGAGGGGTTTCATCTAACAGAAGAACCACAGCCAATCAGAGGAGGAGGAGGAGAGGAAGTGTTTAGTGTTAGTAAACCTTGACAACATCCCAGCAGAAGAGCTACTTCACACATGTATAAATAAATAATAATTCATGAATACAAATAATAATTAATTAATAATAAATAAATAAATGACTAAATATACAAATAACCTGAATAAATGACAAGATAAATAAAAATGAAAAAATGACTATGTTTGGAAAATAAGAATGAATGAATAATAAATAAACAAAATAAATAAAAATGAATAGATTACTAAATAAATATAATGAATTAATTAATAAATAAATTACTAAATATATAAATTAATAAATAAAACATATGAATAAATAAATAAAAATGGATGGATGGATGGATGATAGATGGATGGATGGATGGATGATAGATGGATGGATGGATGGATGGATGGATGGATGAACGGATGCAATTTAGGCCCTTTGAATTAAGGAAACTGCCAATTGCATAAATTTAAATTATTTAACCCATTTAGTCCCAATAAAATTCAATCACACTCAGCCTCTTACCCTGCAGGTGTGTGTGTGTGTGTGTGTGTGTGTGTGCTGTCGTGTTCAGCGTTAGCGTTCACTTCACTGGATACTGGAGCGGGATAAACAGAGTAAGCATGTGTCCTCTCCCCAAACACACACACACTCACACACACACTCACACTCAATGATGAAACGGCCATCCTCGAAAATATGAAAATCAATCATGTATGACAACTCATTTAGATTATCAGGAGGAGGGAACAGCTAAAGTTTCAATTACTGATCAAACAGGCGTCGCTCGCTTCAGCTCCTCACCAGCACACACACACACACACACACACACAGTGTTTCAGCCGCTTCACCTCCTCACCAGCACACACTCGATCTGCGAGAGCGATCGCAGCACACACACACACACACACACACACACACACAGTGTTTCAGCCGCTTCACCTCCTCACCAGCACACACTCAATCTGCGAGAGCGACCACAGCACAGCACACACACACTCACACACACACACACACACACACACACAGTGTTTCAGCCGCTTCAGCTCTACAGCAGACACTCGTTCATGAGATCTGAGACACTGAGTTCAGTTCGAACATCTCTCGCTTCACCGCTTGACCTTTAAACAGGGCCACACCGCTGACCGCGAGGACACTGCTGGACTGTAATGCAGTTCTGTCTTCAGCGACGCAATAAAGGCATTTCTCCATTATGGAAACACTGTGATTTATAATATAGGGACAGGAGGTTCACTCAATATCAGACGAAAAGGCACCTTGGAGAGTTTTACGATCCATGACGAGACTGGATCAGTGTATGCAAGTGTCTGTGCATATTAATATCAGCCTCCGTCCAGCTCCACAGGAAGAGCGCTAACCTGCTTCCTGCCGCCGCCACACCTCCTCACACACACACACACACACACGCTAGAGATTCGGCTTCAGCGTTTGCACCGCCGGAGATGTGTCACACCTGAGAGCAATGAAGAAATATTATGGAAGCTTATGGAATAAAAATAAAAAAGCTAATTGCGACTTTTATCGCACAATTCTGATGGGCAAGAGGTGCGTTCACACCGGACGCGAATTACGCGATTCACGTGAATGAAGCGACTGAAGGACTGGCCGAGGAAAGACTGCTCTCGTCAGGGTTAATGAGCACCACTGATCCACTGGAGCTCACAACTCCACACACACCAGATCATGTTCAACTCCACACACACCAGATCACATGTTCAACTCCACAGACACCAGATCACATGTTCAACTCCACACACACCAGATCATATGTTCAACTCCACACACACCAGATCACATGTTCAACTCCACACACACCACCAGATCACATGTTCAACTCCACACACACCAGATCACATGTTCAACTCCACACACACCAGATCACATGTTCAACTCCACACACACCAGATCACATGTTCAACTCCACACACACCAGATCACATGTTCAACTCCACACACACCACCAGATCACATGTTCAACTCCACACACACCACCAGATCACATGTTCAACTCCACACACACCACCAGATCACATGTTCAACTCCACACACACCACCAGATCACATGTTCAACTCCACACACACCAGATCACATGTTCAACTCCACACACACCACCAGATCACATGTTCAACTCCACACACACCACCAGATCACATGTTCAACTCCACACACACCACCAGATCACATGTTCAACTCCACACACACCAGATCACATGTTCAACTCCACACACACCAGATCACATGTTCAACTCCACACACACCAGATCACATGTTCAACTCCACACACACCACCAGATCACATGTTCAACTCCACACACACCAGATCACATGTTCAACTCCACACACACCAGATCACATGTTCAACTCCACACACACCACCAGATCACATGTTCAACTCCACACACACCAGATCACATGTTCAACTCCACACACACCAGATCACATGTTCAACTCCACACACACCACCAGATCACATGTTCAACTCCACACACACCAGATCACATGTTCAACTCCACACACACCAGATCACATGTTCAACTCCACACACACCACCAGATCACATGTTCAACTCCACACACACCACCAGATCACATGTTCAACTCCACACACACACACCAGATCACATGTTCAACTCCACACACACACCAGATCACATGTTCAACTCCACACACACCAGATCATGTTCAACTCCACACACACCAGATCAGATGTTCAACTCCACACACACTAGATCACATGTTCAACTCCACACACACTAGATCACATGTCCAACTCCACACACACCAGATCACATGTTCAACTCCACACACACCACCAGATCACATGTTCAACTCCACACACACCACCAGATCACATGTTCAACTCCACACACACCAGATCACATGTTCAACTCCACACACACCAGATCACATGTTCAACTCCACACACACCAGATCACATGTTCAACTCCACACACACCACCAGATCACATGTTCAACTCCACACACACCACCAGATCACATATTCAACTCCACACACACCAGATCACATGTTCAACTCCACACACACCAGATCACATGTTCAACTCCACACACACCAGATCACATGTTCAACTCCACACACACCACCAGATCACATGTTCAACTCCACACACACCACCAGATCACATGTTCAACTCCACACACACACCAGATCACATGTTCAACTCCACACACACCAGATCACATGTTCAACTCCACACACACCAGATCATGTTCAACTCCACACACACACCAGATCACATGTTCAACTCCACACACACCAGATCACATGTTCAACTCCACACACACTAGATCACATGTCCAACTCCACACACACCAGATCACATGTTCAACTCCACACACACTAGATCACATGTCCAACTCCACACACACCAGATCATGTTCAACTCCACACACACACCAGATCAGATGTTCAACTCCACACACACCAGATCATATGTTCAACTCCACACACACCAGATCACATGTTCAACTCCACACACACCAGATCATATGTTCAACTCCACACACACCACCAGATCACATGTCCAACTCCACACACACCAGATCACATGTCCAACTTAGGGATGTGACGGTGAGGAAATTTTCCCACCGGTTAATTGATGTGTGACAACACCGGTAATACCGGTATCACCGGCGGAGGCTTTTAAATCTAAAGTAACATGCACACTACCGCTCTGAACTGAAAACGCTCCAGTGCGCGCACACCGTGAATGACAGCTCGTCTGTAAATGCGCGCTCTGTGAGGCCATGGGTGCGTCTCAATCAGTTCCCTAGTTCAGTAGTCAGGGCACTGATCAAGCATTGATCAGTCTATGATTGAGATGCACACCATGAATGAATGACAGTTCGTCCCCTTGTTTATACTCGACGCGCCCGCACGAGCGCGAGGGTGCGCGCGGCAAAAAATAAATGCGCGGAGCCAGGCGAAAGTAAACAATGCGCGCTCTGTGCGGCCGTGCACATTTTACTTTCAGTTTTGAATTAGCGCCAATTCGGCTGCGGGTTGCTTGAATTGTGGGTTCATTAGCCTATTATTTTTAATGAAAAACACAACAACAAAACAAATGACAAACTCCCTTAAATAGGCGCTTTTACGTTTCGCTTTGAAACCAAATCTTCCGCAATCATCTCAGTCTGCTCCTCACTCTTAAATCTGATGAATGACTCCAGCCGCTGCCGAGACTCACGGTCGGATCCTGCTTTATTAAGCAGATACGTTCAGTTTTTATTTGTATTGTCTGTTCTCTAACTGAACTAAATTATTTTATTACTATAAAAAAATCAAAAAGACGGTGGGCGGTGCCACGGTGGGCAAGTGATGTAACCGGTGTTGAGTCTGGACACCGGTAACACCGGCAACACCGACTATCGTAGCAAGCCTAGTCCAACTCCACACAAACCAGATCACATGTTCAACTCCACACACACCAGATCACATGTTCAACTCCACACACACCAGATCACATGTTCAACTCCACACACACCAGATCACATGTTCAACTCCACACACACCAGATCACATGTTCAACTCCACACGCACCAGATCACATGTTCAACTCCACACACACCACCAGATTACATGTTCAACTCCACACACACCAGATCACATGTTCAACTCCACACACACCAGATCACATGTTCAACTCCACACACACCACCAGATCACATGTTCAACTCCACACACACACCAGATCACATGTTCAACTCCACACACACCACCAGATTACATGTTCAACTCCACACACACCAGATCACGTTCAACTCCACATACACCACCAGATCACATGTTCAACTCCACACACACCAGATCACATGTTCAACTCCACACACACCACCAGATCACATGTTCAACTCCACACACACACACACCAGATCACATGTTCAACTCCACACACACCACCAGATCACATGTTCAACTCCACACACACCAGATCACATGTTCAACTCCACACACACCAGATCACATGTTCAACTCCACACACACCAGATCATATGTTCAACTCCACACACACCAGATCACATGTTCAACTCCACACACACCAGATCACATGTTCAACTCCACACACACCACCAGATCACATGTTCAACTCCACACACACACACACACACACCAGATCACATGTTCAACTCCACACACACCACCAGATTACATGTTCAACTCCACACACACCAGATCACATGTTCAACTCCACACACACCAGATCACATGTTCAACTCCACACACACCAGATCATATGTTCAACTCCACACACACCAGATCACATGTTCAACTCCACACACACCACCAGATTACATGTTCAACTCCACACACACCAGATCACGTTCAACTCCACATACACCACCAGATCACATGTTCAACTCCACACACACCAGGTCATATGTTCAACTCCACACACACCACCAGATCACATGTTCAACTCCACACACACCACCAGATCACATGTTCAACTCCACACACACCACCAGATTACATGTTCAACTCCACACACACCAGATCACGTTCAACTCCACACACACCACCAGATTACATGTTCAACTCCACACACACCAGATCACATGTTCAACTCCACACACACCACCAGATTACATGTTCAACTCCACACACACCACCAGATCACATGTTCAACTCCACACACACCACCAGATTACATGTTCAACTCCACACACACCAGATCACATGTTCAACTCCACACACACCACCAGATTACATGTTCAACTCCACACACACCAGATCACATGTTCAACTCCACACACACCACCAGATTACATGTTCAACTCCACACACACCAGATCACGTTCAACTCCACATACACCACCAGATCACATGTTCAACTCCACACACACCAGATCACATGTTCAACTCCACACACACCAGATCATATGTTCAACTCCACACACACCAGATCACATGTTCAACTCCACACACACCAGATCACATGTTCAACTCCACACACACCACCAGATCACATGTTCAACTCCACACACACCACCAGATCACATGTCCAACTCCACACACACCAGATCACATGTTCAACTCAACACACCAGATCACATGTTCAACTCCACACACACCAGATCACGTTTAACTCCACACACACCAGATCACATGTTCAGAGAGGAGCTCTCTTTAGAAACCACAGATTTGAGCTTTGAACAACTACATTATCACCTGATCGCACAAAAAAAGACGTGTAAACACAGCCCATGTCAGCCATTTCACAACGAGACGAGCCGCTGGCAGAAGCCCCGCCCATGAGGCGAACTCACGTCTGTTGTGAAGTGAATGTCACGCGCCAATGAAGCGAGTAAACTCAAAATGTTCCAACGTCCAACTTTGCGCGAATAGCCCGATGTGAACGGCACATAAGGATTTGAGCGAGTTTGACGAGGGCCAGATTGAGACGGTTAGACGACTGGGTCAGAGCATCTCCAGAACTGCAGCTCTTGTGGGGTGTTCCCGGTCTGCAGTGGTCAGTCTCTATCAGAAGTGCTCCAAGGAAGGACCAGTGGAGAACCGGCCACAGGGTCATGGGCGGCCGAGGCTCATTGATGCCCGTGGGGAGCGAAGGCTGGCCCGTGTGGTCCGATCAAACAGACGAGCTACTGGAGCTCAAACTCATGATCGACAGGCGATCTGACCAATCACCAGTTAGTAGATTAACGTTGGTGGACATGAACTTGGGAGAAACGGTGTATACTCACGTCTCTCCGCAGTTGAAACAACATTTCTTTTAGTGTTCAGAGATGATGGGTTCACGAGCGGCGCTACAGCGATCACCACACATTAAAGAGACACAAAACTCTATTTAGTGTTTATATTTCTTTTAAAAAGGACAATTTAAAAGTTGAGACTTTGTGTCATATCAAAAGTAACTCGCTCTGTCCTGTCAGTCGGCGTGTGGCCAGCAGTGTTGGGGAAAGTACTTTGAAAAGTAATGCATTACAATATTGCGTAACTCCTTTAAAAAGTAACTAATTGAGTTACTTTTTAAGAAAAGTAATGCGTTATGTTACTTTTGCGTTACTTTTTCTCACCTGGGCTGGGCTTGTTTTTGTTTTTTTTAATAACAAAAAAGTTATATTTTTGTGCAACGGTAAAGACCTCTTCATACCAAAATTGAAATAATAAGCCCCAGGCTGAGGGGAAAATGCAGATTCCCGCATGAACAGTAGAGGGCGCAGCTCCATTCTGGATAATGGGAGAATAGGACGCAGGAGAAAAAAAATTGACCAATAAAAACAAAAAATCTAGTAATTTTCATCATCAAAGGTCAGCAGCAAGACATTGCTCAATTAAATATAAAGGTAGATTATGCATAAAAATATTTGTTTTATTTAACATTTAATTATCGGAGGTTTGCATAGTCCTCTGATTTTGCATTTGACTGATTTTATTCATTTTGAGGAGGACAGAATCTTTATTGTGCAAGTGAGAGGAATAAATGCTCACATTTAGTCTAGAACTACAATAACCATCATGTTCACACACACGCCTCTGCACTTATTTTTCTCAACATGGGGGCAGGAGAGCTGTCAGTCAAACTAATGTGAAAAGTAATGCGTTACTTTAGCACAAACGCTTCAGGAATGCTTTGAGGAGCACAACAACGAGTTTGAGGCCAAATCTCAAACCAATCGAGCATCTGTGGGATGAGCTGAACAAACAAATCCGATCCATGGAGACCCCACCTCACAACTTACAGGACTTAAAGGATCTGCTGCTAACATCTTGGTGCCAGATCCCACAGCACACCTTCAGGGGACTAGAGGAGTCCATGCCTCGACGGGTCAGGAGGACCTAATACATGTATTTACAAAAGTGTCCCTAATCATACAAAGTTGTCACTCGTCTGCCTGAATGATGTGACTGAGTTTTTAAATGCACACTATAAACATAAACGCTAATCCTCACAGTACACACACACACACACACACACACACACACACACACTGCAGGACAAAGACATCTGTGGCATCAACACACACTCCTCAAATGTAAGCACTTTCCCATCAGAGGCGAAGCACATCTTACAGTGCGCATTAGAAATATGCAAATTGCAGTACAGCTTGTTAAATTAACGTAACAGTGAAGCCGCACCTGCAGCTAATAGATACTGCAGAGAGAGTGTGTGAGTGTGAGTGTGAGTGTGTGAAGACGGCACGTGTGCTTCAGCGCCGCATGAGACTGACGGATGGCTCTCTGTAAAACAAACGGGTCCTTAGAGAGTGAAAAATGCTATAAAAGTTACAACTATAAAAGAGTTTTATGGGCGTGAAGGCTGGCTATAGATCTGGCAGATCCACCGGAGAGATGATGAGCGGCTAACAACACGTCTGACACACGCGTGTTCACTCCATACACACACACACGGACGGAGCGGAACAGAGAGATTATGTGTGTAACATAGGTCGAGATACAATGATGCTTTGAGAAAGACAACAGGGAGTTTACACTTCTAGAGTTTAATTAGCTAAATATCAGCTAATCAACCAGCCTGAGTGACTTTAGTGTGTGTGTGTGTGTGTGTGTGTGTGTGTGTGTGTGTCTGCACGTGTAAGTGTGTGTGAGTGTGTTTGAATGAGTGTGTGTTTGTGTGTGTGTGTGTGTGTGTGTGTGTGTGTGTGTGTGTGTGTGTGTGTGTGTGTGTGTGTGTGTGTGTGAGTGTGTGTGACTGTGTGTGTCTGCACGTGTTAGTGTGTGTGTGAGTGTGTTTGAATGAGTGTGTGTGTGCGTGTGTGTGTGAGCATGAGTGTATGAGTGTGTGTGTGCGTGTGTGTGTGAGCATGAGTGTGTGACTGTGTGTGAGCATGTGTGTGAGCATGTGTGTGAGTGAGTGAATGAGCTTGTGTGTGTGAGTGTGTGTGACTGTGTGTTTGCGCGTGTAAGTGTGTGTGAGTGTGTGTGACTGTGTGTTTGCGCGTGTAAGTGTGTGTGAGTGTGTTTGAATGAGTGAGTGAGTGAGTGAGTGATTGTGTGTGTGTGTGTGTGTGTGTGTGTGTGTGTGTGTGTGTGTGTGTGTGTGTGTGTGTGTGTGTGTGTGTGTGTGTGTGTGTGTGTGTGTGTGTGTGTGTGTGTGTGTGTGTGTGTGTGTGTGTGTGTGTGTGTGGGTGGGTGGGTGGGTGGGTGGGTGGGTGGGTGAGTGAGTGAGTGAGTGAGTGAGTGAGTGTGTGTGTGTGTGTGTGTGTGTGTGTGTGTGTGTGTGTGTGTGTGTGTGTGTGTGTGTGTGTGTGTGTGTGTGTGTGTGTGTGTGTGTGTGTGTGTGTGTGTGTGTGTGTGTGTGTGTGTGTGTGTGTGTGTGTGTGTGTGTGTATGCTTAAAACAAGAAAGAACAATCCGCCAATATAGAATAAACATTCAAGATCTTAAAATCCAGTAAATGTTCTTGTTCAGATGTTTGGAAAGGGCAACAAACAGCAGACCGTGAAAAGAATGCAGTAATTTGCATGAGTTATTCTTGCTGTGGTGCATGCTGGGAACTGGAGTCCAACTGTTCTAGGCTACACTTCATAATACTGACAGTGAGTCACGATGAAGGCAAAGAAGACTCTCCAGAGCTCCTCTCTCTCGCGCTGCTCGGGGACAGTGGTGTTCCTGCGAGGAGAGAGGCGGAGAGCGGGAGTTTCTCTCCGGAGGCTCGCGGAGCTATTTCAGGCACAGAGGAATCAGTCCACGTTTGATCAAAGCAGTAACAACCATAGGCGTCGATTTCGGGGGGGATGCGTACCCATCAGATTTCGTCATGAGTCATTTTGTACCCACCACTTTTTATTTTTTGAAAACCTCTAGTTCAATTTTACGGTGACGCATTGCTGCCACATATATAATTTTTTCCACTCAATTATGTCGTAATAACGAGATCTTATGTCGTAAAAACGTCTGAAAAGCAGAAGCAAGCCCCGTAAAACAGGCTCTTCCTGTATCAGTGGCAGTGCCCGTAGCACGAAATGGTTGTAATGTATTGATGTAGCTTACAGTTCTTAACAGCCATGGGCCGCTCATGATTAGCGTAATGACGGTGCAGCCACAAATATCAGAACTATCTATAGGCCTACTGTAATTAAGACATTCTAGAAATGTATTCAAAAGAAAGATGCTTTCAGCCTTACTCAAACTCAAAGGCCGCGGAAACAGGCCAGTGGGTTCGTTACGCACGTCAATCCATTCCCGGCGTTCGTATTTTGCTTCTTATGTATTAAATATACAGGCAATTAGTTTATGAAACCTTGATCAAAATTAAAATACAATTTATAGAAAACGAAATTCACTTTAAAGAAATGATTTCTGCAAAACAACACTCAATAAAAAATCATGTCTGACCTCACTCCATGTCTCCAGACATCGCGCTCTTAAAGCCTATATTACTCATGCTGCTCACTTTTCATCATCAACATATGAAATTAAAACAATAATATAATAGGCTAATATTTAAACATACACTCACCTAAAGGATTATTAGGAACAGCTGTTCAGTTTCTCATTAATGCAATGATCTAATCAACCAATCACATGGCAGTTGCTTCAATGCATTTAGGGGTGTGGTCCTGGTCAAGACAATCTCCTGAACTCCAAACTGAATGTCGGAATGGGAAAGAAAGGGGATTTAAGCAATTTTGAGCGTGGCATGGTTGTTGGTGCCAGACGGGCCGGTCTGAGTGTTTCACAATCTGCTCAGTTACTGGGATTTTCACGCACAACCATTTCTAGGGTTTACAAAGAATGGTGTGAAAAGGGAAACACATCCAGTATGGGGCAGTCCTGTGGGCCAAAATGCCTTGTTGATGCTAGAGGTCAGAGGAGAATGGGCCGACTGATTCAAGCTGATAGAAGAGCAACTTTGACTGAAATAACCACTCGTTACAACCGAGGTATGCAGCAAAGCATTTGTGAAGCCACAACACGCACAACCTTGAGGCGGATGGGCTACAACAGCAGAAGACCCCACCGGGTACCACTCATCTCCACTACAAATAGGAAAAAGAGGCTACAATTTGCACCAGCTCACCAAAATTGGACAGATGAAGCCTGGAAAAATGTTGCCTGGTCTGATGAGTCTGGATTTCTGTTGAGACATTCAGATGGTAGAGTTTTTTGTTTATTAAACGCAAAGTTTTTAATTTCAAATTTAATTTCTAAATTCAGTTCATATTTCCAACAAACGAAATTCCGAGCCAAAATAACGAAGTGGTAAAAAAAAAAGCAAAAATGGAAAATATTAAAGAATTCGCGGGCGCTTTTGTCGGCATGAGTAAGATAGGCGATAAGACCCGCAATATGTCTCTCAGCTGACATTTTTATTAATTTACATTAGTAAGCTACAGGACATAGTCTTTCAAAACATGACCTGCGCGAAAGAGAGAGAAAAAATAATGCATCATGAACCAGCACTTCTGAAAATGCACTTCTGAATGCGTCTCTGTCCCCAGCACATTTCAAACCGACGCCCATGGTAACAACACACACACACACACACACACACACACACACACACACACACACACACTCCTGCACCCACTCACACAGAACTCCGCAGAGAACACAACCTTTTCTGATCCCTACTGGCCATTCATAATTAATAACATTCATGTTTGAGAAGCAAAGCTAGGATTAAAGTCAGGCTGCACACTGCAATATTATCAGTCTAAGCGCCCACTAATTAGGGCCAAAGTAAAAATTTATTTCGTCACGTCAGCTGTGCAAAATACTGAATTATAAAATTACATTTAGGGATCTTGAGACATTATATAAATTAATTATGACTGAGCTGAGATATTAAAGCACGTCCCTACTAAACAAATCTGGACATTAAAGTTGTTGTTGTCACCTAGCATTCTTTTTTTGATCGCCTATTTTAATAATTATCATAAATTAGGTATCATTCGAAAGCTTACGAACTCAAAATTCATCCTGTGAAAACCGTTTTCAAATTGGACGTTGCGTTACCATGGAAACGGTACTTTAAATTCTTCTAGCTGGCTCCTCCCCCTAGTGGGCGGCGTCATGTTTCATATTACAACATTTATTTGAACTACTTTATAATCAAATTATTTTCTAATCTTGACAAAACACATATCGTCTCAAGGGTCTATATTTGGGGACTGTTTTGTGATGGAAGTGATATTTGGACAGAAATTTACAGGAAAATGCATCAAAAAAACAATCAATGGAATTTGAATGACACCCGGTGGCTGTGTTTGGTACAGCGCCTAAACAAGATCTCATGGGAACTTTAATTTTTGTGATTTCAACTTCAAATTTGGAACACAACTTGGTTAGACATATGGCTTTGATTTAATAATTATTTTAGATTAAAACATTTTTGTAAAATATATATTTTATATAAAAGAAAAAATATTTAGTACAGTATTTTTTATTTACAGTAAATTTAAACTTCCATAACTTTTTCATACTTTCATATTTTGAATTGCTTTATAATAATAATCTGCCGAGTGTCTGCTTTACAACAAGACCAAACTTAGGTCTATATTCCAAAGCATTCTGGAATTACAGCCCTTTAAGTCTGGATAGTGCATTTTCATGTGTATTCTCAAAAAGGGGAGGGGGGGGGGGCAGTTAAGGGGTTAAATTAAATAATTGTATATTTTATGTTTGCATGTGCGTGTGCTGTTGAGAAGCGCTTTAATATCTCATTTGTGCATGTGCATGTGCGAACATAAAATATGTAATATTTACATTTAATTATTTTTTTAAAGATTTATTTTTACTTGAGATCAAAAGCGCTTTCCTACTCAACAGCACGAACCTGCACTCTGGACATAAACCACACGCGTGTTCATATCCTTTACACGCTCAATTAAAGCGGTGGATTCCCTCAGCCGTGATGGAGGGGTCGTCTGAGACGTGAGCCCGGTGTTTGATGCCCGAGCACGACTGGAGGGGACCAGCGTGAGGAAACAGACAGAATGACCACAGGACAGATGATGTCATGGAAGAGTGGAATAATAAAGTGTGTTCAGTGTGTGTTCAGTGTGTGTTCAGTGTGTGTTCAGTGAGTGTTCAGTGAGTGTTCAGTGAGTGTTCAGAGTGTGTTCAGTGTGTGTTCAGTGAGTGTTCAGAGTGTGTTCAGTGTGTGTTCAGTGAGTGTTCAGTGAGTGTTCAGTGAGTGTTCAGAGTGTGTTCAGTGTGTGTTCAGTGAGTGTTCAGTGTGTGTTCAGTGTGTGTTCAGTGAGTGTTCAGTGAGTGTTCAGAGTGTGTTCAGTGTGTGTTCAGTGAGTGTTCAGTGAGTGTTCAGTGAGTGTTCAGAGTGTGTTCGGTGTGTGTTCAGTGAGTGTTCAGTGTGTGTTCAGTGTGTGTTCAGTGAGTGTTCAGAGTGTGTTCAGTGAGTGTTCAGAGTGTGTTCAGAGTGTGTTCAGTGAGTATTCAGTGAGTGTTCAGTGAGTGTTCAGAGTGTGTTCAGTGTGTGTTCAGTGAGTGTTCAGAGTGTGTTCAGTGAGTGTTCAGAGTGTGTTCAGTGAGTGTTCAGTGAGTGTTCAGAGTGTGTTCAGTGAGTGTTCAGTGAGTGTTCAGTGTGTGTTCAGTGTGTGTTCAGTGAGTGTTCAGAGTGTGTTCAGTGTGTGTTCAGTGAGTGTTCAGTGTGTGTTCAGTGTGTGTTCAGTGAATGCTCAGTGTGTGTTCAGTGAGTGTTCAGAGTGTGTTCAGAGTGTGTTCAGTGAGTGTTCAGTGAGTGTTCAGAGTGTGTTCAGTGTGTGTTCAGTGAGTGTTCAGTGTGTGTTCAGTGAGTGTTCAGTGTGTGTTCAGTGAGTGTTCAGTGTGTGTTCAGTGAGTGTTCAGTGAGTGTTCAGAGTGTGTTCAGTGAGTGTTCAGTGTGTGTTCAGTGTGTGTTCAGTGAGTGTTCAGAGTGTGTTCAGAGTGTGTTCAGTGAGTGTTCAGTGAGTGTTCAGAGTGTGTTCAATGTGTGTTCAGAGTGTGTTCAGTGAGTGTTCAGTGTGTGTTCAGTGAGTGTTCAGAGTGTGTTCAGTGTGTGTTCAGTGTGTGTTCAGTGAATGCTCAGTGTGTGTTCAGTGAGTGTTCAGTGTGTGTTCAGTGAGTGTTCAGAGTGTGTTCAGTGTGTGTTCAGTGTGTGTTCAGTGAGTGTTCAGTGTGTGTTCAGTGAGTGTTCAGTGAGTGTTCAGTGTGTGTTCAGTGAGTGTTCAGAGTGTGCTCAGTGTGTTCAGTGTGTTCAGTGTGTGTTCAGTGAGTGTTCAGAGTGTGTTCAGTGTGTGTTCAGTGTGTGTTCAGTGTGTGTTCAGTGAGTGTTCAGTGTGTGTTCAGTGAGTGTTCAGTGTGTGTTCAGAGTGTGTTCAGTGTGTGTTCAGTGAGTGTTCAGTGTGTGTTCAGAGTGTGTTCAGTGAGTGTTCAGAGTGTGTTCAATGTGTGTTCAGTGAGTGTTCAGAGTGTGTTCAGTGTGTGTTCAGTGAGTGTTCAGTGTGTGTTCAGAGTGTGTTCAGTGTGTGTTCAGTGTGTGTTCAGTGTGTGTTCAGTGAGTGTTCAGTGTGTGTTCAGTGTGTGTTCAGTGTGTGTTCAGTGTGTGTTCAGTGTGTTCAGTGTGTGTTCAGTGAGTGTTCAGAGTGTGTTCAGAGTGTGTTCAGTGTGTGTTCAGTGTGTTCAGTGAGTGTTCAGAGTGTGTTCAGTGTGTGTTCAGTGAGTGTTCAGTGAGTGTTCAGTGAGTGTTCAGAGTGTGTTCAGTGTGTGTTCAGTGAGTGTTCAGTGTGTGTTCAGTGTGTGTTCAATGTGTGTTCAGTGAGTGTTCAGAGTGTGTTCAGTGTGTGTTCAGTGAGTGTTCAGTGTGTGTTCAGAGTGTGTTCAGTGTGTGTTCGGTGTGTGTTCAGTGTGTGTTCAGTGAGTGTTCAGTGTGTGTTCAGTGTGTGTTCAGTGTGTGTTCAGTGTGTGTTCAGTGTGTTCAGTGTGTGTTCAGTGAGTGTTCAGAGTGTGTTCAGAGTGTGTTCAGTGTGTGTTCAGTGTGTTCAGTGAGTGTTCAGAGTGTGTTCAGTGTGTGTTCAGTGAGTGTTCAGTGAGTGTTCAGTGAGTGTTCAGAGTGTGTTCAGTGTGTGTTCAGTGAGTGTTCAGTGTGTGTTCAGTGTGTGTTCAGTGAGTGTTCAGTGAGTGTTCAGAGTGTGTTCAGTGTGTGTTCAGTGAGTGTTCAGTGAGTGTTCAGTGAGTGTTCAGAGTGTGTTCGGTGTGTGTTCAGTGAGTGTTCAGTGTGTGTTCAGTGTGTGTTCAGTGAGTGTTCAGAGTGTGTTCAGTGAGTGTTCAGAGTGTGTTCAGAGTGTGTTCAGTGAGTATTCAGTGAGTGTTCAGTGAGTGTTCAGAGTGTGTTCAGTGTGTGTTCAGTGAGTGTTCAGAGTGTGTTCAGTGAGTGTTCAGAGTGTGTTCAGTGAGTGTTCAGTGAGTGCTCAGAGTGTGTTCAGTGAGTGTTCAGTGAGTGTTCAGTGTGTGTTCAGTGAGTGTTCAGAGTGTGTTCAGTGTGTGTTCAGTGAGTGTTCAGTGTGTGTTCAGTGTGTGTTCAGTGAATGCTCAGTGTGTGTTCAGTGAGTGTTCAGAGTGTGTTCAGAGTGTGTTCAGTGAGTGTTCAGTGAGTGTTCAGTGAGTGTTCAGAGTGTGTTCAGTGTGTGTTCAGTGAGTGTTCAGTGTGTGTTCAGTGAGTGTTCAGTGTGTGTTCAGTGAGTGTTCAGTGTGTGTGTTCAGTGAGTGTTCAGTGAGTGTTCAGAGTGTGTTCAGTGAGTGTTCAGTGTGTGTTCAGTGTGTGTTCAGTGAGTGTTCAGAGTGTGTTCAGAGTGTGTTCAGTGAGTGTTCAGTGAGTGTTCAGAGTGTGTTCAATGTGTGTTCAGAGTGTGTTCAGTGAGTGTTCAGTGTGTGTTCAGTGAGTGTTCAGAGTGTGTTCAGTGTGTGTTCAGTGTGTGTTCAGTGAATGCTCAGTGTGTGTTCAGTGAGTGTTCAGTGTGTGTTCAGTGAGTGTTCAGAGTGTGTTCAGTGTGTGTTCAGTGTGTGTTCAGTGAGTGTTCAGTGTGTGTTCAGTGAGTGTTCAGTGAGTGTTCAGTGTGTGTTCAGTGAGTGTTCAGAGTGTGCTCAGTGTGTTCAGTGTGTTCAGTGTGTTCAGTGAGTGTTCAGAGTGTGTTCAGTGTGTGTTCAGTGTGTGTTCAGTGAGTGTTCAGTGTGTGTTCAGTGAGTGTTCAGTGTGTGTTCAGTGAGTGTTCAGAGTGTGTTCAGTGTGTGTTCAGTGAGTGTTCAGTGAGTGTTCAGTGTGTGTTCAGAGTGTGTTCAGTGAGTGTTCAGAGTGTGTTCAATGTGTGTTCAGTGAGTGTTCAGAGTGTGTTCAGTGTGTGTTCAGTGAGTGTTCAGTGTGTGTTCAGAGTGTGTTCAGTGTGTGTTCAGTGTGTGTTCAGTGAGTGTTCAAAGTGTGTTCAGTGTGTGTTCAGTGTGTGTTCAGTGTGTGTTCAGTGTGTTCAGTGTGTGTTCAGTGAGTGTTCAGAGTGTGTTCAGAGTGTGTTCAGTGTGTGTTCAGTGTGTTCAGTGAGTGTTCAGAGTGTGTTCAGTGTGTGTTCAGTGTGTTCAGTGTGTGTTCAGTGCAGTGTTAATTTTGACAGCATATTTTGATTTAGTTTTAGTCATATTTTAGTCGCCTGAATTGTTTTTAGTTTTAGTCTCCTAAAGTCTAATGAGTTTAGTTCAATTGTAATACATTAAGCATTTCAGCGTCACATGACCGACTGTCACTTGAACTGACATTGACATCATTTTGTTATTGACATTAAAAATACACGAAAGAGCTCAGTTCACTTTTTTGTCTGTTTTTAAAAACATCTCTATAGTTTTTATAACTTTGTATTTCTGTTTTAGTTAGTATATAATGTTAAGCTAAAGCTTCAAATAAGTTTGTTTATTTAATTTTTTAATTTCAGTAAACATTTATTTAATTTCAAGCAACAAAGATTTTTTTTAAATGGTTTTAGTGAACTATTATAACCCTGATACTTTATTGAATATGTGTCAAATACTGGTCTTTCCTCCTGACTATGAATTAAATTGGAATGAAATTAAATACAGTTTATTGTGTAAGCAAAAACGAATATATAATGCGTGACTTTTAATGATAAACAAGCTCGAAATACACCGGGACTGTTATTTTGAAATGTCTGCGCCTCTATTGCAGTTGCAGGAGCTCATTCAAGTTCAGATGAGGAGATAAATATGCGTCATTACAACCGTCTAAAACACATTACTATATAAACATCGTGAAGTAAACACTGTCATTATTCATCAGCATGAGTTCATAAACACTTGTCTGGCATAAGTGTGTGTTATTGATTGATTGAGCCGCTCTGGAGCGCTGGATTGGGGGTGTGTGAGCCGTGTTCTCCAGCGGTTAGATCAGATCAGATCAAATGTGCTCATCTGTGACACAGGACATCAGTTCTGACCCGATCTCTTCCCTAATCGACCCTCACTAACATTTTCCTCTCGTTTTTATTTGTTGACGAAAATGACAGTTGATTTTCCTCATAGTTTTTGTAAATCAACACTAGTTTTTATTTAGTTATCGTCTCGTTTTCGTCAGTGAAAAAAGGTTGTTGACGAAAATTATGACGAAAATTATTCGTCAACGAAATTAACACTGGTTTAGTGTGTGTGTTCAGTGTGTGTTCAGTGTGTGTTCAGTGTGTGTTCAGTCACACCCACTCGAGCACCAGAGCCTGGCCGCTGGATCTCAGCAGTGTCTCTGAGGCTGGAGCAGGAGCGAGGCGCTGACAGCAGATGGGAGTCCTGGAGTCTGCGCTGAGCTGAACTGTCACTCTCGCTCTGATCTCCACTTCACTGCTGCAAATGCTGTATTCCCAGAAAGAGCCTTGATCCAGTCTCTCTTCCAGCACAAGCTCAACTGAACACAGAACACACTCTCTGACACACTGAACACACTCTCTGACACACTGAACACACTCTCTGACACACTGAACACACTCTCTGACACACAGAACACACTCTCTGACACACTGAACACACTCTCTGACACACTGAACACACTCTCTGACACACTGAACACACTCTCTGACACACTGAACACACTCTCTGACACACTGAACACACTCTCTGACACACAGAACACACTCTCTGACACACTGAACACACTCTCTGACACACTGAACACACTCTCTGACACACTGAACACACTCTCTGACACACTGAACACACTCTCTGACACACAGAACACACTCTCTGACACACTGAACACACTCTCTGACACACAGAACACACTCTCTGACACACTGAACACACTCTCTGACACACTGAACACACTCTCTGACACACTGAACACACTCTCTGACACACAGAACACACTCTCTGACACACTGAACACACTCTCTGACACACTGAACACACTCTCTGACACACAGAACACACTCTCTGACACACAGAACACACTCTCTGACACACTGAACACACTCTGACACACTGAACACACTCTCTGACACACTGAACACACTCTCTGACACACTGAACACACTCTCTGACACACTGAACACACTCTCTGAAACACTGAACACACTCTCTGACACACTGAACACACTCTCTGACACACTGAACACACTCTCTGACACACAAAACACACTCTCTGACACACTGAACACACTCTCTGACACACTGAACACACTCTCTGACACACTGAACACACTCTCTGACACACTGAACACACTCTGACACACTGAACACACTCTCTGACACACAGAACACACTCTCTGACACACAGAACACACTCTCTGACACACTGAACACACTCTCTGACACAGAACACACTCTCTGACACACTGAACACACTCTCTGACAAACAGAACACACTCTCTGACACACTGAACACACTCTCTGACACAGAACACACTCTCTGACACACTGAACACACTCTCTGACACACTGAACACACTCTCTGACACACTGAACACACTCTGACACACAGAACACACTCTCTGACACACTGAACACACTCTCTGACACACTGAACACACTCTCTGACACACTGAACACACTCTCTGACACACTGAACACACTCTCTGACACACTGAACACACTCTCTGACACACTGAACACACTCTCTGACACACTGAACACTCTCTCTGACACACTGAACACACTCTCTGACACAGAACACACTCTCTGAAACACTGAACACTCTCTCTGACACACTGAACACTCTCTCTGACACACTGAACACACTCTGACACACAGAACACACTCTCTGACACACTGAACACACTCTCTGACACACTGAACACTCTCTCTGAAACACTGAACACACTCTCTGACACACTGAACACACACTCTGACACACTGAACACACTCTGACACACAGAACACACTCTCTGACACAGAACACACTCTCTGACACACTGAACACACTCTCTGACACACTGAACACTCTCTCTGACACACTGAACACACTCTGACACACAGAACACACTCTCTGACACAGAACACACTCTCTGACACACTGAACACACTCTCTGACACACTGAACACACTCCCTGACACACTGAACACACTCTCTGACACACTGAACACTCTCTCTGACACACTGAACACACTCTGACACACAGAACACACTCTCTGACACAGAACACACTCTCTGACACACTGAACACACTCTCTGACACACTGAACACTCTCTCTGACACACTGAACACACTCTGACACACAGAACACACTCTCTGACTCAGCACACACTCTCTGACACACTGAACACACTCTCTGACACACTGAACACACTCTCTGACACACTGAACACACTCTCTGACACACTGAACACACTCTCTGACACACTGAACACACTCTCCTGACACACTGAACACACTCTCTGACACACAGAACACACTCTCTGACACACTGAACACACTCTCTGACACACTGAACACACTCTCTGACACACTGAACACACTCTCTGACACACTGAACACACTCTCTGACACACTGAACACACTCTCTGACACACTGAACACACTCTCTGACACACTGAACACACTCTCTGACACACTGAACACACTCTCTGACACACTGAACACACTCTCTGACACACTGAACACACTCTCTGACACACTGAACACACTCTCTGACACACAGAACACACTCTCTGACACACTGAACACACTCTCTGACACACTGAACACACTCTCTGACACACTGAACACACTCTCTGACACACTGAACACACTCTCTGACACACTGAACACACTCTCTGACACACTGAACACACACTCTGACACACTGAACACACTCTCTGACACACTGAACACACTCTCTGACACACTGAACACACTCTCTGACACACAGAACACACTCTCTGAAACACTGAACACACTCTCTGACACACTGAACACACTCTCTGACACACTGAACACACTCTCTGACACACTGAACACACTCTCTGACACACTGAACACACTCTCTGACACACTGAACACACTCTCTGACACACTGAACACACTCTCTGACACACAGAACACACTCTCTGACACACTGAACACTCTCTGACACAGAGAACACACTCTCTGACACACAGAACACACTCTCTGACACACTGAACACACTCTCTGACACACTGAACACACACTCTGACACACTGAACACACTCTCTGACACAGAGAACACACTCTCTGACACACAGAACACACTCTCTGAAACACAGAACACACTCTCTGAAACACTGAACACACTCTCTGACACACTGAACACACTCTCTGACACACTGAACACACTCTCTGACACACTGAACACACTCTCTGACACACAGAACACACTCTCTGAAACACTGAACACACTCTCTGACACACTGAACACACTCTCTGACACACTGAACACACTCTCTGACACACTGAACACACTCTCTGACACACAGAACACACTCTCTGACACACTGAACACACTCT
>CM042256.1:49689141-49711641 GCA_023566225.1 Romanogobio albipinnatus | reverse complement strand
CCTCGACCAACACAATATTATTCATCATGTTATGCCTGATTGATGTATACACACAAACACACACACACACACTATACATTTTGAAGTGACGTAATTACCCGACGTGAACGTCATCGAAAAGCTGCAAACCCCGCGGAGAAACCATAGATACCAGTGAAACCATGATGAAGCGCAAACTCCCATTGGCCAACAAACATAACAGCAAAAGAGCAAAGCAGTTTCCCGCTGTGATGACCAATCAGAACACAGCATCATGAAGCTTCAGAGCGTTATGAGTCAGTGAGTCGATTCAGCGGTTCAGAGCGTTATGAATCAGTGAGTCGATTCAGCGGTTCAGAGCGTTTTGAAGCGTTATGAATCAGTGAGTCGATTCAGCGGTTTGAAGCGTTATGAATCAGTGAGTCAATTCAGCGGTTTGAAGCATTATGAATCAGTGAGTCAATTCAGCGGTTTGAAGCGTTATGAATCAGTGAGTCGATTTAGCGGTTTGAAGCGTTATGAATCAGTGAGTCAATTCAGCGGTTTGAAGCGTTATGAATCAGTGAGTCGATTCAGCGGTTTGAAGCGTTATGAATCAGTGAGTCGATTCAGCGGTTTGAAGCGTTATGAATCAGTGAGTTGATTCAGTGGTCCGAATCATAAATCGACTCACTGATTCATAACGCTTCGAAGCTTCATGATGCACTGTTTTGAAATCGGTCCGATTTGAGCCGTGTGTTTATTAAAGCTACACTGTGTGATATTTTCCCCCATCTAGGGGTGAACTTGTATATGACCATTCAGTGAATTTTAGTTTCTGTTCCTCTCAATTCCGATTTCGTTTCAACTCCTACGGTGGCCGATTTAGTCCAAGATTAACATGTTTCCAGTTCGACCTCGTCCACATTCGACACGGTGCCTGTGGGATATTCTGTGCGCAGTGGGATGGTTGGAACTCAACTGGCCTAATTATTCGGCTAGAAAGAACTGCAGCTAATCCAGAGTGAACTTTGAGGATAGTCATGTTTATTCAGTCATCCAATTGCAAGGCATAAACAGGTTTGCGTGGATATGTACATAAATGTGGTTTCTGTGAGAGAACAAATAAGGATGGTAAATATACATACACAGTTAAGAACTGTATAACTATACTTATAAGTTACATTTGTATAATGTAACCGTAAATCAGAGCTTATTGTACCATATAGGCGCTAAATGCAGCTGCATTAAAAGGAGCGGAGCTGCCGCTGCCGCTGCTAACAAGCGGTGTCCGGTTACAAAAGTGTGTGCGCCGCTTTAACGTTCGCACTGCAGTGCGCTCTGTATAACAATTGTTAATATGCCGATCAGACCTGATACATATTTCCATCAACATACATTACAAGCAAATAGTTTCTATAAACGAATAAACATTGTTGATAACAAAATAACTGAATGATTATTCAAATAGGTGAGCATTACGCTATTGTATGTTGACACAAAAATACTTCTGAGGTGACATCAACTGAATTACGCGATGACACACTCTGAAACACATCTACAATGACAATAACTATTATTACTTACGGAGTTATTAACGCACAAAAATACCACACAAGGAAAAACAGACTTTTAGGAATAAACAAGCCAGGAAAACTCCGTATAACTCCGTTACTGGACGCTGCTGAGATGAAAACTTTTTGCGCATGGACCAGACAAGTCTGAACAAGTTGACGCGCACATGCGCGAGGCAAGGAATTTTGTACAGTGCAATCGAGT
The DNA here is from genome assembly GCA_023566225.1 of Romanogobio albipinnatus. Classification (NCBI taxonomy): domain Eukaryota; kingdom Metazoa; phylum Chordata; class Actinopteri; order Cypriniformes; family Gobionidae; genus Romanogobio; species Romanogobio albipinnatus. The sequence continues at coordinate 49,709,904 of CM042256.1, read as the reverse complement.
ATTAAAACCAGTTAAAACGCGAAAGGCAAAGCTTGAATTTACGGGTATGTCCCTCTTTGGCTAATGTACTTTCAAGATGGAGGGGCAACATGGCGACCACCGTTAGATCCCATTACCTTATGTATTTTCAATGGCATATTATAAACTTACGAGAATACTTTATTACTTGAAAGAAGTAAATATACATTAATGAGCACATATATTTTTGAAAGAACTAAGTGTTTTTAGCTAAGAATAGACTAAAAAAGTTACACAGTGTAGCTTTAAGGTCTTCAATAAAACAAGATGAGAACTTAAATATTCAATTAATAATATTCGCGTTTTTTCTCTTTTTCATCAAACCGCAGTTTTTGCAAGTTTTATTGCATAAAATTGCATAAATATCCCGCATTTTCCATCACATTTTTTAAGAAAACGTGCCGCATAATCAAGGATTTTTGCCACAACAATCACAAAAAAATCTGCATTTTTCTGGAAGGACTGAATATTGCAAATCTCAACTGCTTGAATGCTCGTATCAACACAACATGCAAGTCAATATTACCTCCCAGGATTAACCTGATAAACAAGGCATGAAGATATTATAAACATGAACATCACAGCTTTCTGTAAAGCGGACCATACACATAAACAAAATGGAAGCCAATGTGTTTAGAGATGTGCAGTGTTGGATGATACCCAACATAAAGCACAGGTCTCAGGAATCGAGCAGTGGTGTGTGAGTCCAGCGGGCTCTGGCGTGTGTTCTCGCTCTCATTACAGTAGCGAACGCAGGGTTCTGATCCAAAGGGAATTGATAAAGAGCTCTGGAGGAGGCGCAGGGAAGCAACAAAGAGCGCTTTAGTTGCACTGGTGGAATGCATTTGCATAGTTTAGAGGTCCAGCATCTGAAGCCGGCCGTGAACACACACCCGACCGCACCGGAGAGACGCGCTTCTGTCTCATCCTGCCGCTTTCAAGAACAGAGGCGTCACATGAAACAAACGTTACGCAAGAGGCATGTCACACGCTTCCCACGCTTCCCTCTGATACCATCATCACGGACACGAGAGGAAGGACTCACAATTAAACATTTACTGGAGAATATGAGTGTGTGTGATGTATATCAGGATGTGCGATCTGACATTATCGAGTACATCCCTCACTTTACAGGCGCACACTAGAGAGTGAACAGGTTAGACTAGTGCACTTGAGCATTTAGTGCACACTTTCACTGCGTGATTTACTATTAAAATGCATTTATAAAGCCTTCAATATTCAACATAAGAAGCAAAAACACATCTGTGTGTCTTTTATAATTATTTAAATGCTTCGTTACGGAATGAATCAGCCGTTTGAATGAATCTGTTGAGTGAATGATTCAATGACTCACTCATTAAGAGAGTCAAATGCTTCATTTCTGAATGAATCGGTTGAGTGAATGATTCAATGACTCACTCATTAAGAGAGTCAAATGCTTAGTTTCTGAATGAATCGGTTGAGTGAATGATTCAATGACTCACTCATTAAGAGAGTCAAATGCTTCATTTCTGAATCAATGGGTTGAGTGAATGATTCAATGACTCACTCATTAAGACTGTCAAATGCTTCGTTTCTGAATGAATCTGTTGAGTGAATGATTCAATGACTCACTCATTAAGAGAGTCAAATGCTTCTTTACTGAATGAATCAGCCATTTGAATTAATCTGTTGAGTGAATGATTCAATGACTCACTCATTAAGAGAGTCAAATGCTTCCTTTCTGAATTAATCGGTTGAGTGAATGATTCAATGACTCACTCATTAAGAGAGTCAAATGCTTCATTTCTGAATGAATCGGTTGAGTGAATGATTCAATGACTCACTCATTAAGAGAGTCAAATGCTTCATTTCTGAATGAATCGGTTGAGTGAATGATTCAATGACTCACTCATTAAGACTGTCAAATGCTTCGTTTCTGAATGAATCGGTTGAGTGAATGATTCAATGACTCACTCATTAAGAGAGTCAAATGCTTCATTTCTGAATGAATCGGTTGAGGGAATGATTCAATGACTCACTCATTAAGACTGTCAAATGCTTCGTTTCTGAATGAATCGGTTGAGTGAATGATTCAATGACTCACTCAGTAAGACTGTCAAATGCTTCGTTTCTGAATGAATCGGTTGAGTGAATGATTCAATGACTCACTCATTAAGAGAGTCAAATGCTTCATTTCTGAATGAATCGGTTGAGTGAATGATTCAATGACTCACTCATTAAGAGAGTCAAATGCTTAGTTTCTGAATGAATCGGTTGAGTGAATGATTCAATGACTCACTCATTAAGACTGTCAAATGCTTCGTTTCTGAATGAATCTGTTGAGTGAATGATTCAATGACTCACTCATTAAGAATTAAGACTCATTATTTGTGTATGTGTAACAGCAGGTTAAACTCCCTCCTGTAAATGATCTAAATCCACTTCAGATGAGCTTCTGTGTGAGTTTAGTTGATACTCACTTCATTTGATTGGTAAACGCCCTATTGTGTCTTATTATTAGAATATAATTTATTGATTAAATGTAAGAATTTGACACAAAAGATGATGCATACATTTAATTCGGTTAGAAAAAATGTCTTTGTTAAGGTAAAAATCCCCATAAAATAAACTATAACAGAAAACAAATCTTAATATCTTCAGTCATTCTCTTCTCCAGTAAATGTGTCTTGATTGAATAATGTTTGTGCTGACAACAGGACAGAAACACTGAGGAAGTGTTTGTTTGCAGTGGCATCATTAAAATGCAAACTACATTTCCCATCATCCTCTGCGGCAGCATGATAAACAGCAGCAATCCCACACCTAATCTTCTGCTCTTCGTCGGCACAAAACAAAGGTGATTGCTCGGAAGTGAACGAATGTGAAATTGCCAATATCAGAAGCACTCGAGCGCTCCTTCAACACTCAAATAAACACAGCCCACAACTGTAAATACACTATCATCTGCACCTCATGTGTAGACTGGGATCCTTCACACACACACACACACACACACATTACACCGTCTGTCCAAACACTAATGCATGCTGGGATTTGATTGACAGATTTCCACCTTCCAATCACACTGTGAAGTGGACTTTAATGGGCTCCAAATCATAGGGAGCGTATATGAAGGTGTGTTCGATATCACTTCACTGGACGGGGAAATGACCCATCATCACCACATGAGCTTAAAATATAACATTAGACACATTGCAAACGCATTATATACATTATATACAGTTACATTCATACTCATTTGCATGAGCGTATGACATCATCATAGTTAGGAATTATGTTAAGTTGAAATTTCCATGCATTCGGTTTTAACATAATGAACTTAAAGCTGCAGTATGTAAGTTTTCCGTCCGCTTGAGGTCGCCTGGCGTAGTTTGATGATGTCACGTTTGAGCGTGCCTGAGAAGGTATTTTTACCTTCTATAAAGGGCATTTTTTTCCCCATAATCTTATTAAATATAGGCTATGCTTCATCTTTCCTTTTATATTCTTAAATTTGATCTATAAATGAAATTAGAATAATAGGACACTGTAGGGCTGTTACCAATCAAATTAAATAATTTACACTGAAAATTACAACTGCATTAAAACATTTTATGAGATTGTTTTAAATACTTTTGAATATACAAATAAGAAAAGTTGGAAAGAATGTTTAAACATGAAAGTAAACCACCAGTAGGTGGCGGCAGGTGACCGTTTTAACGTTCAAACGGCTGATTCATTCAAGAATGAGGCAGTCGTTTATCGAATATTTGATACAAACGATTCATTCAAAGCGCTGAATCATTCAGTCATTCAATCATTGATTTCTCCTCGAGAGGCTGCGCGAGAGTCAACAGCGCAACATTGTTACCGTCAGTTTATTATACATTAGGCTACATATTATTATCATACATAGTATTAGTATTATTATTATTATTACTACATAGTATTATACTATAGATCACCACTTACGCTAAATTAATGCAGATCCATTCTTGCATTTTGTTGGTTCTATAGTTTTTTGTTATTGATGTTTCAATCTAGGGCTGTCAAAATGTCTGAAAAGCTAAATTCGAAATTCTTTCATAAATATTAGCAAAATTCGAATTCTAATGGTGCGTTCACACCGGACGCGATTCGCGCAAATAATTCGTCGCTGATCGCGCAAAGGTGGACGCTTGAACATTTTGAGTTTACTCGCTTCATTCACGCGTGAAATTCGCGCAAAACGCGAGTGAAATTCGCGTGTGACAACTACACAACAGACGCGAATTTGCGTCAAGTGAGGGGCTTCTGCCCTATATGAGCCTATATGAGCCAGCTCGTCTTTTTTGTAAAAAATACCACTATTAATGTGTGACAAAACGTAGTTTAAAGACTTTTTCAGGCGATAATATAGTTGTTTAAAGCTCAAATCTGTTAAAAAGAGCCTATTTGAGCATTTTATCTGGCGTTTTCGTAGTTGTGAGATCCAGGCGATCAGTGACATTCCGCGCTCGTTTACCCGGCGAGACCTGCCTTTCCTCGGCTAGTCCTTCTCACATTTGCCGCTGGCTCTGGCTCTTTTTTTCTGCTCCTGTCTCGTTGTGAAATGGCTCACTTGGCTCACAATAACTCACTTTCTTCCAAGCAAGATCCTTTTAATTCCTGTTCCTGTAGTGATAGGATGATGTATCATACAGCTCCGGGTATCCTCATACGGCCACGATTATCTTGTCCTCCATTGTTGTTGGGATTTCTGCCTCCGCTTGTAAATGCGTCACTACTAGAGCAAGCTCGTGATTGGTTAACGCGGCGCGAAATATCCGCCAAAGTTCAGATTTTTCAACTTGAGCGATTCAAAACGCTCAATTCGCGTCATTCGCGCCGCCTCAATCGTGCAAATCGCGCCGCAGAATGCCATTTCGCGTCTCTGCATTGACTTAACATGTAAATCACTCGCGCGAATCGCGTCCGGTGTGAACGCACCATAAAGGCTATTTTTAAATGTTAGATGGAAAATGTACTGTGTGGTCTCCTATGGCCACAAGAGGGCGCAAGCGAGCGCAACAAGCAAATGTAAACCAAATCAAGCGTCGCATATTTTATTGAAATGAAATGACATTCTCTTTTTACGGTGCATTAACTTTTTTTAAACAATTGTTATTAAATCAAATATAATTTCATTAAAGCAGCACTAGGTAGGTTTTGCTCTCGGGGTCCCCCTACAGTTGGGAAACAGTATTGTCCTCCACTACTGTCGTAAACTCTGTCATCCTGCATCAGGGGATGCATCGCACGTGCATTTGTTGGCATGACAGCTATGATAGCCCTGAACACTGCAGGAGTTCACATGCAGGTGTTCTGCTTGCGTGAAATGTCTTCACCCCAGGTACAGTGGCATATGCTTCAGCATGTCATATGAATATAATTTCATGGGTTTTATTTTATTTTTTTCAAACGCCAAATGATCGCGATGCTCACGTTTACAAGCCAGCGTCATTATAGTAGTCTAGTCTATTGGTTACCGTTTTACAGAATCTATATGAGACTTCAATTCAATGTTTGAGTGGTAGGTAATAACCATATATCATCAATATAATATATTGACCTCCTTCAGCTCACGCCAACGAGCAAACGCTGGCCCAATGTTGATCCTCGCCCTGCCTTTAATACGATCACTTTCTCGTTTCCTCTTTTTGCATTCCTCCGACAAAACCTTTGCTTTCTTCTTTTTCTGCCTCGGCCATGACTATAACATCCGGCAAACAAAGGACAGTTGGGCTCGCACGTCCGAATTTAAGGAAGTGGGGGTGATGGTGGAAGTGACGTATGTGCCGTAAAGCAGTCGAATTTTGTAGCTTTTTTTTTCTCGGGTTACTACCCGAAACCCGAAGTTTAAAAGTACGATTAAAAACGATACAGACCCCGTCAGGCTATGGCAGACGTGCCATTCAACCTATTGTAAGTCGATGTATCATCACAAGAGTCTTGAAAATATATTATGAAGGTTGAAAAGTTACCTAGCGCTGCTTTAATGAGCATGTAAGGAAAATTAGGTAACAAAAGTGCATAAAACTGCAAGTGCATCAGTGAGCTGAGAAGAGCTTCAACAGGAAACGTAATGTGGACACAAAATAGCAAACGGACATTCAGAAACAATCCATTTCCACTCACTAAACATTAGGGGTGGCACGGTTCACAAAACCCACGGTTCGGTTCGTATCACGGTTTTAGGGTCAAGGTTTTCGGTTCTGTGCGGTTCTTGTTGTTGTTTTTTTTAATCATTAACACTCCAGAAATGTACTTCAGCATATGGTATATATGGCTTAATCATCCACAATTTAGGATACAGTATTAAAAATTGTTATATCAAGTTGTTTCCTAACTGGCTGTCTACCGAGTCCGACACATTGGCGTAACATTTTTCATGTTAATCATCAATTTTGATCAGAACAAAGCACTGTGGCTTTAATTCAGCTGACCTGATCAACACATTTCACCATGAAGTGTCCCGTGTGTTTCACAATCACCATATGACATCCAGCGCTGGGAAAAAATAACATAAAATACACGAAAACACAACACTGCCAGAAGTTTCTGCCCAAACTTCAAAGGCCTGTTTAAATTATTAGAACTAGAAGCATATCTTAACTTTTAAATGTTACATTAATCATGTGAACTACTTATATACAACATATGCATGTGTGTATGAGACCGAGGGGAACACGGTGGCATCTGCAGCAGATATATGCTGCCCATCATAAATCACAGCACGAGACAGACAGGGGTCGGAGGAGAACACCGGGAAATGTGACAGAATGGACAATATTTGCCTGTATTTGCAATCCACGAGCCGCGGTTCAGCTGCGCGACTCGCGAGACAAACACTGCCAGTGTGTGTATGCGCAATGGGCACGCGCGGCTCCCGCTCTCCGCACTGCATCTGCCCTGCTATATGATGCTAGCGCATCCTCCAAATCCGGGCAGCCTTCCTTATCTCTCCCACTTTCATTTCTACATGTGACGTGACCTGCAGCACTCCACTTTTACTTTACTGTATGTCCACACACACCTCTTATTTCGCGCGAAAAGGACACACACTGTCTGAGGTAACATACGGGCACGAGGATACAAACCGTGCGACGCACACACTCCGAACCAAGACAAGCGAACCGAACGGTTCGGTTTTTTTCCATGTACCGTGCCACCCCTACTAAACATCTACATATTGTTGGTGAAAAACACCAAACAGTCGACTTGACCTGCAGCGAGTGCTGAGTGTTTTTTGGTGAGGTATGATCAAGTATGTCTTTGCCAGCTGGGCAATATGTGGATACATATATACCGCATGAGTTCTGCCACCAACTGAGAGGATTTTCATCAGCAGGAAGCGTATCTATCTTCTCATTCATTTATATCCATCTCATGCTCCAAAGCCCTGATTGCCTTCTTCTGCTCTGCTCTGTGTCTGACTGAACACGCCGTTCAACAGGGTGCCCATTTTTTAGGCCTTTTCACAGCCGCACCGCTGTACTGGGTACACACACCGCGTCCGTTACGTCATCATCATGTCTCGCATGCCACTACCAAAAATTCGAAATTCGTTTTTTCATTCGAATGTGCTTTTGTTTTGTAAATTCGACGAATATTCAAAATTCAAATTCTAGTAAAATTCTCTTTCACTCGCCCCTTCAAAAATCCCACAAACATTGTTCTTTAACTTGTAAGAATACACATTGAAGTGCAGTCAAGTTATTAACGAAATCAATATAAGTAATAATAACTCTTATAATATGCATTTTTTAAAATCTTTATTCATTGATGTCCCGTGTCACAGTCGTCCTGACTCAGATATAGCCCTGATGAACACTGATGGCTGATTTAGTCACGTCCAGGAACGGTTAAACAGAACTAAATTATTATTATTATTACTGGTAAAGTTACCGCATACCGGACATTTTCTCACCGCTTCTCAACTCCCGACATGCACACGCACACGCACACGCACACGCACACACACACGCACACGCACACACACACGCACACACACACACACACATCTGTGCAACTGCCATTGTACTGTAGACTATGTCAGCGTTGCATTATTATCTCGTCCCATCTCACCGACAGTTTAATACTCGCACATCCATTGATGTTGATGATGGGATGGCGTTACTCTGTGCGTTCTCTCGCCGGCTGCTATGACACTTGTTCACACTGCAGTGAGAGGAAAGCGCTTCTGCAGAATAAAACCGCAAAATAACACGGATATGATGTCATCGACAGGCCACGCCCTCACACGTCCCGGTTCCTCGGGTAAAAGAGCATCTCACCATTTACAAATAGTCGGAAACATTTGGGATATTGTAAGTACTCTGAACAACATAAATAAACCTGGCCTAGCGGTGTTTGGATATTTTATTGAAAAAATGTTACATAGTGCAGCTTTAATTGTGATGCACATTTGCCATGCATACATCTGCACTAGTGCTGGGCGATAAAACGTTAACAATATGTATCGTGATAGACACGTAATCGATATCAATAAAAAATGTGTTCGATAAAACATTTGATCTTTTTTTTTTCTTCGTTGGAAGTAACCGGAGGTTGCGAAGCAAGTTTGGTTGCATGAACAAAGGCACTCGCTCTCTGGTAACCAGGCTAACAGCCAATCATGTAACTGTATCAAACGTTTGCGTTATATCGTTGCGTGCGTCTCAATCAGCTCCCTAGTTCAGTAGTCAGGGCACTGATAAGGACATAAGTCAATGGGCTGACTACTGAACTAGGGAGCTGATTGAGACGCACCCGTTGTCTCGTGTTGGATTAATTCTTCAGTAACAGAACCGCGTGGAGTGATGAGTGGAAAACGAGCGCCACAGCGAGCGAGGAAACTGTTGATAAATCAGGAAAACAAGTCGGCTCGCCAGTATGGCAGTTTTTTGGATTGTATAAGTCTGACCGTAGTCAGAGCAATGTCGTCTGCAAATTATGCAAGAACGTTGTCCCAACCAAGACTGGTCATGCCACACACTTGCTTCACCAGCCTTGTTTATACTTTCGTCTGGCTCCTCCGCTGACAGCATCTCGTTCGTTTGGGGACGTGTTTATACTCGACGCTTGCCGTTGTGCTATTCTTGACTTTGGCTGAATCCGAAATCGCCCCCTAAACCCTCAATCACTATCCCCTACTTTAGTCCACTAATACAGTTCACTTGAAGTGAGTGAAGTCGGACAGTGTTCATCAGCTCTACACTCGTTATTGCGGTGCATTGTGGGATAGAATGAGTCCACTCAATAACGTCCACTATGGTTTCGGACACCACTACAAATGGCTGTCCCCTCAGATAGTGCCCTATGTAGGGTATAGGGGGCGATGTCGGATTCAGCCTTTGAAACGACATGGAGAGGTGATGTTACTCTGCATCAGTGCCTTATGACAAAGCATCTAAACGCTAACAGTTACAGAGAAATAACGGAGGCACTGCACCCTAATAATTAAGTGTTCATTGTGATTTTAGACTTGTGTTTATATTTGAATTATTTGAGTGTTTCCATTTCTGCCTTTATAACTGAGGGGATTATAATCAGAGGAAGGGTACGTTTAAAATAAAAATGTTTAAATATTTTTCTCCTGGTCCTTATTTTAAATAGGTCATAAAAACATCAATAATTATCGATATTGACCGATATGAAACACTTATATCGTGATACAGTTTTCAGCCATATCGCCCAGCCCTAAAACCAGACCAATATATCAATGCATTTATTATTAACCATTTGCATTTATTTAATTATTAAAAAATGACATGCATATCAACATGTAAACAATTCAGTGATTTAATGAATTAAAATAAGGCTAGCTGAGGAACAAGCAATATCCAGTTATGTGTGAGATTGAAACAAATTGTCTTTATTGGCGATAGTTATTGTAGGAGTTATCGTGTATTTAAGCACAAATAAATGATGCAGAAACAATTTTCCCTCAGAAATTACTAGATTTCACCAAGAAACAGCAAAAAATTAAGCATTGCATTTTGAAAGACTAAGATCTGACCCTTACCATCACATTTATGTTAAAACTCTGTAAATGCATGGAAGTTTTACATGCAATTAAAATGCGTAATTCTTGTTTGAGTGAAGTGTCCCCTGCTGAGTGTGTAGGGCGCAGTGAACATACACCTATAATTAGCACTAATGAGGAAGCGTCTCAGAGCGTGTTGGCATTCAGCGTCATCGGCATTGATTTTAAACTGCATTCTCATGGACCGGCTCTGCCCAAACTCTATTATCCCATTAACCCCTGAGACACTCGTACACTATCCTGAGACACTCATACACTATCCTGAGACACTCATACACTATCCTGAGACACTCGTACACTATCCTGAGACACTCATACACTATCCTGAGACACTCGTACACTATCCTGAGACACTCATACACTATCCTGAGACACTCATACACTATCCTGAGACACTCATACACTATCCTGAGACACTCATACACTATCCTGAGACACTCATACACTATCCTGAGACACTCTTACACTATCCTGAGACACTCATACACTATCCTGAGACACTCATACACTATCCTGAGACACTCATACACTATCCTGAGACACTCATACACTATCCTGAGACACTCATACACTATCCTGAGACACTCATACACTATCCTGAGACACTCATACACTAACCTGAGACACTCATACACTATCCTGAGACACTCATACACTATCCTGAGACACTCTTACACTATCCTGAGACACTCATACACTATCCTGATACACTCATACACTATCCTGAGACACTCATACACTATCCTGAGACACTCATACACTATCCTGAGACACTCATACACTATCCTGAGACACTCATACACTATCCTGAGACACTCATACACTATCCTGATACACTCATACACTATCCTGAGACACTCTTACACTATCCTGAGACACTCATACACTATCCTGAGACACTCATACACTATCCTGAGACACTCATACACTATCCTGAGACACTCTTACACTATCCTGAGACACTCATACACTATCCTGAGACACTCGTACACTAACCTGAGACACTCGTACACTAACCTGAGACACTCGTACACTATCCTGAGACACTCGTACACTATCCTGAGACACTCGTACACTATCCTGAGACACTCTTACACTATCCTGAGACACTCATACACTATCCTGAGACACTCATACACTATCCTGAGACACTCATACACTATCCTGAGACACTCGTACACTATCCTGAGACACTCATACACTATCCTGAGACACTCATACACTATCCTGAGACACTCATACACTATCCTGAGACACTCATACACTATCCTGAGACACTCTTACACTATCCTGAGACACTCGTACACTATCCTGAGACACTCGTACACTATCCTGAGACACTCATACACTATCCTGAGACACTCATACACTATCCTGAGACACTCATACACTATCCTGAGACACTCATACACTATCCTGAGACACTCATACACTATCCTGAGACACTCTTACACTATCCTGAGACACTCGTACACTATCCTGAGACACTCGTACACTATCCTGAGACACTCATACACTATCCTGAGACACTCATACACTATCCTGAGACACTCATACACTATCCTGAGACACTCATACACTATCCTGAGACACTCATACACTATCCTGAGACACTCATACACTATCCTGAGACACTCGTACACTATCCTGAGACACTCGTACACTATCCTGAGACACTCATACACTATCCTGAGACACTCATACACTATCCTGAGACACTCGTACACTATCCTGAGACACTCGTACACTATCCTGAGACACTCATACACTATCCTGAGACACTCTTACACTATCCTGAGACACTCATACACTATCCTGAGACACTCATACACTATCCTGAGACACTCATACACTATCCTGAGACACTCGTACACTATCCTGAGACACTCGTACACTATCCTGAGACACTCATACACTATCCTGAGACACTCATACACTATCCTGAGACACTTACACTATCCTGAGACACTCATACACTATCCTGAGACACTCGTACACTATCCTGAGACACTCATACACTATCCTGAGACACTCATACACTATCCTGAGACACTCGTACACTATCCTGAGACACTCGTACACTATCCTGAGACACTCATACACTATCCTGAGACACTCGTACACTATCCTGAGACACTCGTACACTATCCTGAGACACTCGTACACTATCCTGAGACACTTACACTATCCTGAGACACTCATACACTATCCTGAGACACTCGTACACTATCCTGAGACACTCGTACACTATCCTGAGACACTCATACACTATCCTGAGACACTCGTACACTATCCTGAGACACTCGTACACTATCCTGAGACACTCGTACACTATCCTGAGACACTCATACACTATCCTGAGACACTCATACACTATCCTGAGACACTCGTACACTATCCTGAGACACTCATACACTATCCTGAGACACTCGTACACTATCCTGAGACACTCATACACTATCCTGAGACACTCGTACACTATCCTGAGACACTCTTACACTATCCTGAGACACACGTACACTATCCTGAGACACTCGTACACTATCCTGAGACACTCATACACTATCCTGAGACACTCGTACACTATCCTGAGACACTCATACACTATCCTGAGACACTCGTACACTATCCTGAGACACTCATACACTATCCTGAGACACTCGTACACTATCCTGAGACACTCATACACTATCCTGAGACACTCGTACACTATCCTGAGACACTCATACACTATCCTGAGACACTCATACACTATCCTGAGACACTCGTACACTATCCCGAGACACTCATACACTATCCTGAGACACTCATACACTATCCTGAGACACTCGTACACTATCCTGAGACACTCGTACACTATCCTGAGACACTCGTACACTATCCTGAGACACTCATACACTATCCTGAGACACTCGTACACTATCCTGAGACACTCATACACTATCCTGAGACACTCATACACTATCCTGAGACACTCATACACTATCCTGAGACACTCATACACTATCCTGAGACACTCGTACACTATCCTGAGACACTCGTACACTATCCTGAGACACTCGTACATTATCCTGAGACACTCATACACTATCCTGAGACACTCATACACTATCCTGAGACACTCATACACTATCCTGAGACACTCATACACTATCCTGAGACACTCATACACTATCCTGAGACACTCGTACACTATCCTGAGACACTCGTACACTATCCTGAGACACTCATACACTATCCTGAGACACTCGTACACTATCCTGAGACACTCATACACTATCCTGAGACACTCGTACACTATCCTGAGACACTCGTACACTATCCTGAGACACTCATACACTATCCTGAGACACTCGTACACTATCCTGAGACACTCATACACTATCCTGAGACACTCGTACACTATCCTGAGACACTCGTACACTATCCTGAGACACTCGTACACTATCCTGAGACACTCATACACTATCCTGAGACACTCATACACTATCCTGAGACACTCATACACTATCCTGAGACACTCATACACTATCCTGAGACACTCATACACTATCCTGAGACACTCATACACTATCCTGAGACACTCGTACACTATCCTGAGACACTCATACACTATCCTGAGACACTCATACACTATCCTGAGACACTCGTACACTATCCTGAGACACTCGTACACTATCCTGAGACACTCATACACTATCCTGAGACACTCATACACTATCCTGAGACACTCGTACACTATCCTGAGACACTCACACTATCCTGAGACACTCATACACTATCCTGAGACACTCGTACACTATCCTGAGACACTCGTACACTATCCTGAGACACTCACACTGAGACACTCATACACTATCCTGAGACACTCACACTATCCTGAGACACTCATACACTATCCTGAGACACTCGTACACTATCCTGAGACACTCTTACACTATCCTGAGACACTCACACTATCCTGAGACACTCATACACTATCCTGAGACACTCTTACACTATCCTGAGACACTCATACACTATCCTGAGACACTCGTACACTATCCTGAGACACTCACACTATCCTGAGACACTCATACACTATCCTGAGACACTCATACACTATCCTGAGACACTCGTACACTATCCTGAGACACTCGTACACTATCCTGAGACACTCATACACTATCCTGAGACACTCGTACACTATCCTGAGACACTCACACTATCCTGAGACACTCATACACTATCCTGAGACACTCGTACACTATCCTGAGACACTCACACTATCCTGAGACACTCATACACTATCCTGAGACACTCTTACACTATCCTGAGACACTCATACACTATCCTGAGACACTCGTACACTATCCTGAGACACTCATACACTATCCTGAGACACTCATACACTATCCTGAGACACTCATACACTATCCTGAGACACTCTTACACTATCCTGAGACACTCATACACTATCCTGAGACACTCGTACACTATCCTGAGACACTCACACTATCCTGAGACACTCATACACTATCCTGAGACACTCTTACACTATCCTGAGACACTCATACACTATCCTGAGACACTCGTACACTATCCTGAGACACTCATACACTATCCTGAGACACTCATACACTATCCTGAGACACTCGTACACTATCCTGAGACACTCATACACTATCCTGAGACCCTCATACACTATCCTGAGACACTCGTACACTATCCTGAGACACTCATACACTATCCTGAGACCCTCATACACTATCCTGAGACACTCGTACACTATCCTGAGACACTCGTACACTATCCTGAGACACTCATACACTATCCTGAGACACTCATACACTATCCTGAGACACTCGTACACTATCCTGAGACACTCATACACTATCCTGAGACCCTCATACACTATCCTGAGACACTCATACACTATCCTGAGACCCTCATACACTATCCTGAGACACTCATACACTATCCTGAGACACTCATACACTATCCTGAGACCCTCATACACTATCCTGAGACCCTCATACACTATCCTGAGACACTCATACACTATCCTGAGACCCTCATACACTATCCTGAGACCCTCATACACTATCCTGAGACACTCATACACTATCCTGAGACCCTCATACACTATCCTGAGACACTCTTACACTATCCTGAGACACTCATACACTATCCTGAGACACTCGTACACTATCCTGAGACACTCACACTATCCTGAGACACTCTTACACTATCCTGAGACACTCTTACACTATCCTGAGACACTCGTACACTATCCTGAGACACTCGTACACTATCCTGCATGTGAAGCAACTCAAGCCATCTCGTTGATATTACTCCCACCCTCTCCAGCGTGACCCAGCAGTCAGATCGGCCCTGTGCATCAGCAGCCCGGAGTAAACAGCGCTTAGATGTTTTCCCTGATGACATCTGCACATTATGACTCACGGCCGGTCATGCGAAGCTCTGGTTAAGCCACACTACAGCACTAGTTGAACAGCACACGATGAGAATGCAGAATGAGGAGCAAGAGCTCCTACATATGCAGATTTTAGACGCTTGCTGTGGCATTTGCATCGTTCCCACAACGTTCCCACAGCGTTCCCGCAGCGTTCGTTCAATGTAAATCAACATGCCTCTCAGTGCAACTGAGGAAAACACAATGCATTCATTTTTTTGTTGTTGAGAAATGTAACTTGCATTTGACTAAACTAACCTGCATGTGAGTGAGATGCATGAACTGTTTAGCATGCAATATTAGATATGCATTGATTTCCCATTTAAAACCTGTGAAAAATTGGACTTCATGAACTTTTGCAATTAAAATGCTTCTGTTTTTATCCATTTTAAATTCTTAAATTGTCATTTCCAACGATTTTGACTCATGCATGTATGATGTATGGTGTTTGCAATGCATAATTTCCCCTCTAGAACCTGTGGATTCATTGGGAATATTGACCACTCGCATATCAAGCCCAAAATTCACAGCTAAAAGAAACTTTTAATGCATTCCTAAATTCTAAAATGTCATTAAATGTCATTTCAAATGAATGCCAGGGGTAAGACGCGTTATAACGCACCGTGTTGGCCTGTATAAACCTGTGGAGTGGCTGTTGGGAAGATCTCGCGCTGGATGGTTTATGAAATGGCACCTGTTCACGCGCACACACGGCATGTTGACTGGCATATAAATGCATGTGTGTGTGAGCTGCTGGCACTCACCATACACTCCCTGGCACGAGATGCCCTCCAAAATGAGCGTCAGGACCCCCAAAACACTGATAATCCCATCCATCATTGCGTGCCTCTCAACATATCCAGATTAAAAGAGCCGGGGTCTCTCCAGGAAGGGAAAGATGTGCAGGAAAAGCAGCGCGGACGTGACGAATCCGCGCGGGTTCCCGGGATCTGTGGGACAGCTGCTCACTCACGGGCTCGGTCGAGGTTCGGACACATCGGTCATCGCGAGTCCACCCGATCCGGAGCTTCTGACCGTCTCCTCAGTGATGCTGCTGATGCTCGTGCGCCCGCAGCATCAGGACCAGCGGCGTCGTGGACGAGCAATGCGCGTGCACCTGGCTGTCCGTCATGTCGACGAGCGCGCGAGGAACATCCGAACACTTTAGCCGAGCTCAACCGAACCGAGTCCAGTCTGCTTGTGTCGACGAGGGCGAGTGGAGCCAAACGTCCGTCGCGTTGCGCAATAACGCGCGCTGTGAGGAGGGAGAGAGAGAGAGAGAGAGAGAGAGAGAGAGAGAGGCATCTGTATGAAGGACTACACACACACACACACACACACACACGTAAAGCTAATAATAATGACTAGAGTCAAAAGAGTGTATGCATTTTTACAACGAAAATATTAGATTTTTAATTATTTTATTATTACTGAAATGTTTTTCACATGATGCATCATTATAAAAAAATCTGCTTTATTTTATACATTGACGTCACCAGGGGGAGTTGTGAAGGGAACTATTAAAAAATTCTCAGCCAATCAGAATCCGTCCTGCTCTAAGAAAATGCTGTGTTAAAAATAAACCAAGTTGGGTTGAAAATGGACTAACCCAGCGTTTGGGTTAAATGTTTGTTTAAAACAACCCAATCGCTGGATTAAAACAACCCAATCGCTGGATTAAAACAACCCAATCGCAAACAACCCAATCGCTGGATTAAAACAACCCAATGACTGTTTTAAAACAACCCAATCACTGTGTTAAAACAACCCAATGACTGTTTTAAAACAACCCAATCGCTGGATTAAAACAACCCAATCGCTGGATTAAAACAACCCAATGACTGTTATAAAACAACCCAATCACTGTGTTAAAACAACCCAATCGCTGGATTAAAACAACCCAATCGCTGTGTTAAAACAACCCAATCACTGGATTAAAACAACCCAATCGCTGGATTAAAACAACCCAATCGCTGGGTTAAAACAACCCATTCGCTGGATTAAAACAACCCAATCGCTGGGTTAGAACAACCCAATCGCTAGATTAAAACAACCCAATCGCTGGGTTAAAACAACCCAAACGCTGGGTTAAAACAACCCAAACGCTGTGTTAAAACAACCCAATCGCTGGATTAAAACAACCCAATCGCTGGGCTAAAACAACCCAATCGCTGGGTTAGAACAACCCAATCGCTGCGTTAAAACAACCCAATCGCTGTGTTAAAACAACCCAATCACTGGATTAAAATAACCAAATCGCTGGATTAAAACAACCCAATCGCTGTGTTAAAACAACCCAATCGCTGTGTTAAAACAACCCAATCGCTGGGTTAAAACAACCCAATCGCTGGATTAAAACAACCCAATCGCTGGATTAAAACAACCCAATCGCTGGGCTAAAACAACCCAATCGCTGTGTTAAAACAACCCAATCGCTGGGTTAAAACAACCCAATCGCTGGATTAAAACAACCCAATCGCTGGGCTAAAACAACCCAATCGCTGTGTTAAAACAACCCAATCGCTGGGTTAAAACAACCCAATCGCTGTGTTAAAACAACCCAATCGCTGGGCTAAAACAACCCAATCGCTGGATTAAAACAACCCAATCACTGTGTTAAAACAACCCAATCGCTGGATTAAAACAACCCAATCGCTGGGTTAAAACAACCCAATCGCTGGATTAAAACAACCCAATCGCTGGGCTAAAACAACCCAATCGCTGTGTTAAAACAACCCAATCGCTGGGTTAAAACAACCCAATCGCTGGGTTAAAACAACCCAATCGCTGGGCTAAAACAACCCAATCGCTGTGTTAAAACAACCCAATCACTGGGTTAAAACAACCCAATCGCTGGGTTAAAACAACCCAATCGCTGGGTTAAAACAACCCAATCACTGGGTTAAAACAACCCAATCGCTGGGTTAAAACAACCCAATCGCTGTGTTAAAACAACCCAATCGCTGTGTTAAAACAACCCAATCGCTGGATTAAAACAACCCAATCGCTGCGTTAAAACAACCCAAACGCTGGGTTAAAACAACCCAATCGCTGGATTAAAACAACCCAATCGCTGTGTTAAAACAACCCAATCGCTGTGTTAAAACAACCCAATCGCTGGGTTAAAACAACCCAATCGCTGGGTTAAAACAACCCAATCGCTGTGTTAAAACAACCCATTCGCTGGATTAAAACAACCCAATCGCTGGGTTAGAACAACCCAATCGCTAGATTAAAACAACCCAATCGCTGGGTTAAAACAACCCAAACGCTGGGTTAAAACAACCCAAACGCTGTGTTAAAACAACCCAATCGCTGGGTTAAAACAACCCAAACGCTGTGTTAAAACAACCCAATCGCTGGATTAAAACAACCCAATCGCTGGGCTAAAACAACCCAATCGCTGTGTTAAAACAACCCAATCGCTGGGTTAAAACAACCCAATCGCTGGGTTAAAACAACCCAATCGCTGTGTTAAAACAACCCAATCGCTGGGTTAAAACAACCCAATCGCTGGGTTAAAACAACCCAATCGCTGCGTTAAAACAACCCAAACGCTGGGTTAAAACAACCCAATCGCTGGGTTAAAACAACCCAATCGCTGGGTTAAAACAACCCAATCGCTGGGCTAAAACAACCCAATCGCTGTGTTAAAACAACCCAATCACTGGGTTAAAACAACCCAATCGCTGGGTTAAAACAACCCAATCGCTGGGTTAAAACAACCCAATCACTGGGTTAAAACAACCCAATCGCTGGGTTAAAACAACCCAATCGCTGTGTTAAAACAACCCAATCGCTGTGTTAAAACAACCCAATCGCTGGATTAAAACAACCCAATCGCTGCGTTAAAACAACCCAAACGCTGGGTTAAAACAACCCAATCGCTGGATTAAAACAACCCAATCGCTGTGTTAAAACAACCCAATCGCTGTGTTAAAACAACCCAATCGCTGGGTTAAAACAACCCAATCGCTGGGTTAAAACAACCCAATCGCTGTGTTAAAACAACCCATTCGCTGGATTAAAACAACCCAATCGCTGGGTTAGAACAACCCAATCGCTAGATTAAAACAACCCAATCGCTGGGTTAAAACAACCCAAACGCTGGGTTAAAACAACCCAAACGCTGTGTTAAAACAACCCAATCGCTGGGTTAAAACAACCCAAACGCTGTGTTAAAACAACCCAATCGCTGGATTAAAACAACCCAATCGCTGGGCTAAAACAACCCAATCGCTGTGTTAAAACAACCCAATCGCTGGGTTAAAACAACCCAATCGCTGGGTTAAAACAACCCAATCGCTGTGTTAAAACAACCCAATCGCTGGGTTAAAACAACCCAATCGCTGCGTTAAAACAACCCAAACGCTGGGTTAGCATCCTGCAATGATACAGTGAGACGCGCGGCGTATATGGAAAGTGTTCAGGAGGCAGACTATAAGGTTTAGTGAGAAAGAAAGCACATTATTCAGTCAAAACACTGAGCTCGGCCGTTCCTTTGAGCGCGCTCCTGTGAGTGTGTGATCATCATTTCAGGGTGAACTGTCTCTTTAAGAAACAAAACTGGCTTAGAGGACAGAGAATCAGGTTTAGCTCACTTCTGAGGGGACTTTTCTCCCACAAGCGTATGATATGATTTCCCTGGTTTCAGTATTTGCTGTAAGGCCAGCGTGAGATGCACCGATGCGTTTGCTGAGACAGCGCCCCCTGTCGTCATGTTTTAATAAACCCCACCACAGTGTGATGTGTTCTTGGCTTTCCCCGTTTCACAGACTCGTCTTTGGACATGATTCAGTTCGTCTGAGAGCGAGTGAGAGACAGAACGACACGAGTCTGTTTATACGCTGAACTCCATCTGTCTCCGCTCGTGTTTGTCCTTTCAGACACAAACCTCCATCTGTCCATCACACACACAACCTGTTTAAAGAGCCCGTCAAATCACACTCACACACTTTCATCACGTCTGTATCTTAGAGATCAACTACATTAATAATTCACTTGCGGGAAAACGACCAAAATGATAAACCCACATCCAAACAAACATTAGAGCGAACTCAAGTAAATAAATATAATAGAGATGAATCTCACAAAAACATTTACATTTACATTTATGCATTTAGCAGACGCTTTTATCCAAAGGGACTTACAACTTGGGGGAACATGAAGCGATTGATCATGAAGAGTCGAGAAGCGCAATAAGAGCCTGAGATCCTGAGAGCGTGTGCATTGCTCAGTGTAG
>CM042256.1:49656641-49684141 GCA_023566225.1 Romanogobio albipinnatus | reverse complement strand
TAGTAGTAGTAGAAGTAGAAGTCATAGTACTAAAAGTATCTTAGAGAGAAGTAGTAGTTGTTGTTGTTAAAGTTGATTGTGTTCCTCAAACAGCAGTGTGAATGTAATGTGAAGTGAAGCACGATCACAAAATAAAAACTTTTAAAGTCCCTTTAAATTCCAGCTGTAAAATAAAAATAATAAAGATGAAATATTTGATCTATTTGCTTCCATGTCACGTGATCATTAATGGACATCAGAGACCTCTGAACATGTGTTGGGCTTCAAGTCATATATTACGCCTGGAATCGCTGTATATGCTGGACGATAAAACATGTCAAACAATCCCACAGATGAAGGAGGGACCGGAGCTGTATGTGAGGCAGGAAGAAAACACTTAGCAACCACACAGAACACCCTAGCAACCAGCAGTGCGAGCGTTTGATAATTCAGTGGTTTATTCAGATACAGGCTTGATCTGTCCAGCGTCTGACACACTCCACTGCACATTCACAGCAGGGGTCCGTGATGAAGCCGCATCACCCCTGTCAGGATCAGCCCACACCTCCCTCTGGGGTTTAGGGCCCCATCCCAGGGCATCAGGACCCTGAGTCTGCTGCATGCACTCATCCGCTTCAGCTCAGATGTTTCTGATCAATATATAATGACTCTATATCCACGTCCCCCATTAAAAACTAGAAGTGTCCACTCAGATCATCCCTCCCCGTGGTTCAGCCCTGACCTCAGACCAGTGACAGCTCACCGTCATGTTCATGCTAATGCTTACTCAGACTGCATGATTAATGAAGAAGTGTAAAGGTGCGTTCACACCGGACGCGATTCGCACGATTCGCACGAGTGATTTACATGTTAAGTCAATGCAGAGACGCGAAATGGCATTCTGCGGCGCAATTCGCGCAAATCGCTCAAGTTGAAAAATCTGAACTTTGGCGGATATTTCGCGCCGTGTTAACCAATCACGAGCTTGCTCTAGTAGTGACGCATTTACAAGCGGAGGCAGAAATCCCAACAACAATGGAGGACAAGATAATCGTGGCCGTATGAGGATACCCGGAGCTGTATGATACATCATCCTATCACTACAGGAACAGGAATTAAAGGATCTTGCTTGGAAGAAAGTGAGTTATTGTGAGCCAAGTGAGCCATTTCACAACGAGACTGGAGCAGAAAAAAAGAGCCAGAGCCAGCGGCAAATGTGAGAAGGACTAGCCGAGGAAAGGCGGGTCTCGCCGGGTAAACGAGTGCTGAGCGCCGCTGATCCCCTGGATCTCACAACTCCGAAAACGCCAGATAAAATGCTCAAATAGGCTCTTTTTATAAATTAACCACAGATTTGAGCTTTAAACAACTATATTATCGCCTGAAAAAGTCTTTAAACTACGTTTTGTCACACATTAATAGTAGTATTTTTTACAAAAAAGACGTCAAGTGACCGAGACGAGCTGGCTCATATAGGCTCATAGCAGAAGCCCCTCCCATGACGCGAATTCGCGTCTGTTGTGTAGTTGTCACGCGCGAATGAAGCGAGTAAACTCAAAATGTTCAAGCGTCCACCTTCACGATAATTATTTGCGCAAATCGCGTCCGGTGTGAACGCCACATAACTCTTCTCTGTGAGATTGTCAAACCATCATCATCTTCAACTAATGGCCAGTCCCTCCAGAAAAGCGTGATTATACGGTCGCATGATTTAACGCATAATCAGCCAAAGTCCACATTTTTATGTGAGGCCGCATTTTTTCAAATACGCCGCACTTTCGCGCATAAATTGCCTATTTCCGCGTGCAAAATATGCGGGGCTAGCATGATTTCATAATCCCCGCATTTCCGTTGCAAAAAAGTCATATATATATATTAGCAGAAAGTTGACAAATGTTCGTTTACTTCACACAAGAGCCGCCATTTCCCCCTGTTGCCATGGGAACGCTTTGAAGTGACATAATTACCCGACGCAACGAACGTCATCGAAAAGCTGCAAACCCCGCGGAGAAACCATAGATACCAGTGAAACCATGATGAAGCGCAAACTCCCATTGGCCAACAAACATAACAGCAAAAGAGCAAAGCAGTTTCCCTGTGATGACCAATCAGAACACAGCATCATGAAGCTTCAGAGCGTTATGAATCAGTGAGTCGATTCAGCGGTTCAGAGCGGTATTAATCAGTGAGTCGATTCCGCGGTTTGAAGCGTTATGAATCAGTGAGTCGATTCAGCGGTTTGGAGCGTTATGAGTCAGTGAGTCGATTCAGCGGTTCAGAGCGTTATGAGTCAGTGAGTCGATTCAGCGGTTTGAAGCGTTATGAATCAGTGAGTCGATTCAGCGGTTTGGAGCGTTATGAGTCAGTGAGTCGATTCAGCGGTTTGAAGCTTTATGAATCAGTGAGTCGATTCAGCGGTTTGAAGCTTTATGAATCAGTGAGTCGATTCAGTGGTTCAGAGCATTATAAATCAGTGAGTCGATTCAGCGGTTTGAAGCTTTATGAATCAGTGAGTCGATTCAGCGGTTTGAAGCTTTATGAATCAGTGAGTCGATTCAGTGGTTCAGAGCATTATAAATCAGTGAGTCGATTCAGCGGTTTGAAGCTTTATGAATCAGTGAAACGATTCAGCGGTTTGAAGCGTTATGAATCAGTGAGTCGATTCAGCGGTTTGAAGCATTATGAATCAGTGAGTCGATTCAGCAGTTTGAAGCATTATGAATCAGTGAGACGATTCAGCGGTTTGAAGCGTTATGAATCAGTGAGTCAATTCAGCGGTTCGGAGCGTTATGAATCAGTGAGTCGATTCAGCGGTTTGAAGCGTTATGAATCGTTGAGTCGATTCAGCGGTTTGAAGCGTTATGAATCAGTGAGTCGATTCAGCAGTTTGAAGTGTTATGAATCAGTGAGTCGATTCAGCGGTTTGAAGTGTTATGAATCAGTGAGTCGATTCAGCGGTTCGGATCGCCAAAGTCACGTATTTTAGCAGTTTGACACGCGATCCGAATCATGAATCGACTCACTGTTTCATAACGCTTCGAAGCTTCATGATGCATTGTTTTGAAATCGGTCCAAATTGAGCCGTGTGTTTATTAAGGTCTTCAATAAAACAAGATGAGAACTTAAATATTCAATTAAAAATATTAGCTTTTTTTCTCTTTTTCATCAAACCGCAGTTTTTGCAAGTTTTATCGCATAAAATTGCATAAATATCCCGCATTTTCCATCGCATTTTTTAAGAAAACGTGCCGCATAATCAAGGATTTTTGCATTTTTCTGGAAGGACTGGATGGCTCATGGGCCTCTGTAAAACATCTCCTATAATATCTACATCTTCTCCTGCTAACACATCTGAGGTTGAGCATCTGATCACTGAATCTAACTCCTGTAGCTTGACCCAATTCCAACTCATTTACTCAAAACCTTCTTGCCTACTCTCATTTTACCCATTACCCATATGATAAACAGGTCCCCTGCTACTGGTTATGTCCCGCTTGGTGTAAAAATAGCTGCTATCACTCCAGTACTTAAGAAACCAGGTCTTGATAACACAGACTGAGTTAAAAGCCATTTCAACTCTTCCTTTACTCGCTGAAGTACTTGAAAAGGTGATCGTCTCACAGCTGCAGTCTCACTCCCATAGACACAAGCGCTTCAGTCTGGCTATCAAACTACTCACTACACCGTCTACACCGACTGCCTTCCGCATTCAGTTCAGACTAATGGTCTTCAACTGTAAGGCCTGTCATGGTTTAGCACCTTCACATCTAGAATTAAAGGGTTAGTTCACCCAAAAATGAAAATGATGTCATTAATTACTCACCCTCATGTCGTTCGACACCCGTAAGACATTCGTTCATCTTCGGAACACAAATGAAGATATTTTAGTTGAAAGCTGATGGCTGAGAAAGGCCTCCATTGACATTCAGTACATTTACACTCACAAGACCCATAAAAGGCACTAAAAACGTTGTTACAAAGTCCATCTCACTACAGTGACTCTACAATAATTTTACGAAGCAACGACAATAAAAAACAAAATAACGACTTTATTCTACAAGTTCTTGTCTTCCTTGTCGGCCTCTGCCGTGAACTCACGAAGCACCAGACGCATGCGCGAGAATATGACGCAGAACCGGCGTTCGGACACGTGACCCAGAAGCGAGGAGGAGATGTGTTTACACGCAGAGGAAGACGCGCCGTATCTGAGCTGTTGAATTCTACATTGATCGTGCTTTAGGTCTCGGCGTAGAGCTCAAAATGGGACTAAAGTGTGCATTTCATGGATTCCTGAACGCCGGATCTGCGTCATATTCTCGCGCATGCGTCCTGGTGCTTCGTGAGTTCACGGCAGAGGCCGACACTTTCGGATAAAAAGTGTATTACAG
Organism: Romanogobio albipinnatus; assembly: GCA_023566225.1. Lineage (NCBI taxonomy): Eukaryota > Metazoa > Chordata > Actinopteri > Cypriniformes > Gobionidae > Romanogobio > Romanogobio albipinnatus. The sequence continues at coordinate 49,679,774 of CM042256.1, read as the reverse complement.
TTAGAAGTACGGTGCAAAATGCAAATGTAAACAGTTGGTACTATAAATACAGTCGGCAGTGCAAATGAGCATATTCCAGTTAGCTGGATTAGCTGATATCTTCGAAACCGCTAGTCCGATCGAGACGAAACCAGCGTCAGAAGTTCGAAAACATAGGTCGATAGCTAAATGCTAATGCCCAAATGTCAAAATATTGATAGTAAGGGGCAGTAAAATCCAATCAAAGTCAGGTGTCAGTCATTTTTCATGTGTTTTTTAATATAAATGTCTATAACTCCAAAACGAAATGAGATATTTTCACCAAAATTGACACACACATGTATGGGCTCACTCCGAGGACACAAATCAGTCCTTCCAGAAAAATGCGGCTTTTTTTTGTGATTGTTGTGGGCAAAAATCCTTGATTATGCAGCATGTTTTCTTAAAAAATGCGATGGAAAATGCGGGAACTTGCAAAAAACTGCGGTTTGATGAAAAAGAGAAAAAAAGCACTACATCACAGAAAGTGCTGGAATATTTAAGTTCTCATCTTGTTTTATTGAAGACCTTAATAAACACACGGCTCAAATTTACAAAACATTGAGTCAAACAAGTTCTGTAGCTTTACAAAAGGAATATGCTACAACTTCTGAAGAAATGAAGAAATAACTTCCTGTTTTACAGACATTTGAGTGCTTCCAATGCACAAAGTGCAATCTCTTAAAGGGATAGTTCACCCAGAAATGTAAATTCTGTCATTAATGACGTCCCCTCATGTCGCTGGACACCCGTCAGACCTCCGTTCGTCTCTAAATAACGACTTATATAGTGATGACCGATTTCAAAACACAGCATCATGATGCTATGAATCAGTGAGTCGATTCATGATTCGGATCGCGTGTCAAACTGCTGAAATACATGACTTTGACGATCCAAACCGCTGAATCGACTCACTGATTCATAACGCTCTGAACCGCTGAATCGACTCACTGATTCATAACGCTCCAAACCGCTGAATCGACTCACTGACTCATAACGCTCCGAACCGCTGAATCGACTCACTGACTCATAACGCTCCGAACCGCTGAATCGACTCACTGATTCATAACGCTCCGAACCGCTGAATCGACTCACTGATTCATAACACTCCAAAGCACTGAATCGACTCACTGATTCATAACGCTCCAAACCGCTGAATCGACTCACTGATTCATAACGCTCCAAACCGCTGAATCGACTCACTGATTCATAACGCTCCAAACCGCTGAATCGACTCACTGACTCATAACGCTCCGAACCACTGAATCGACTCACTGATTCATAACGCTCCAAACCGCTGAATCGACTCACTGATTCATAACGCTCCAAACCGCTGAATCGACTCACTGACTCATAACGCTCCGAACCGCTGAATCGACTCACTGACTCATAACGCTCGCATGGCAACAGGGGGAAATGGCGGCTCTTGTGTGAAGTAAACGAACATTTGTCAACTTTCTGCTAATATATATATATGACTTTTTTGCAACGAAAATGCGGGGATTATGAAATCATGCTAGCCCCGCATATTTTGCACGCGGAAACAGGCAATTTATGCGGCGAAAGTGCGGCGTATTTGAAAAAATGCGGCCCCGCATAAATATGCGGACTTTGGCTGATTATGCTTTAAATCAGTTTTCTGGAGGGACTGACAAACATTTTTTTATCATTGTGCCACTTGGTGAACAAAACATGAAATTATAATAGAACAATTTTTTTGTTATAATATTTTGTTATAATAGAACAAAACATGAAATTCCCATTGACTACAATGCAGTATTATGATATAAAATGCTATGCTTTACAAATGAATTGTTGTATCATTACGAAACTTGGTATGTGCCATCAGCACCATGCCTTTAAGGTACTTAAAAGGTTTGAAAACAGCACCGCCATGTGGTCCATACTTATAATGAAAAGGCCTCTTGAGGCGAGATCTCTGCAATGACATATTGACACTATATTGACACGCTGCTTTGATTTATTGACACCAATCTTTGCATGTGTCATTGTTCCCTTATTCTGACCACACCATATCAATTTTGTAACTGTGCCACCTATTGGTTGAAAGTGATAAATCATTAAATCATTATTATTGACTGTATTTATCATTTTACAGCCATTTCATTTTGCATCATTTGGCAGCTATATTTATTATTATTATTTTCAATGTTCTCTCTTCCCACATGATGTAATCTGAATTGTATGGTACTGGATATAATAACCAATAATGCAACCGCTTCATGGTTGTTCAGCTCTGGCGCAGTCAAACTCATAACCATATGAATGCGTGATTTGACACAGTTAATCAGCATCTCTTTCAGATAAATGCTTAAACCGTCCAAATTCATTTGCATTGTAATCATTTTTTCTCCTGCCACAGACAGTGTGTTTGACTACGCACCAATGAACGATGGAGGAAATCAGATCTTCTGGATGACGCAGTGAAAGCATGCGATGAAGAGCGTTTGACCGCTAAACACGGCCACACATGCACACACGCGCAGAGAAATGCTGTTATCTTAACACACTCTGTATACACACATTTATTTTTCATGAATAGTGAGTATTGCAGATTGAGTGCCAAGTGACTGTTTTCATCCGCAGCGCTCCTGAGATTAGATTTACATTATGGCACGTTTCTCTTCGCACACTTTCACTATGAAACGAGAATCAGGCCCTGAAAGCCTCTGAGATGTGTTTCATTCCCACATTTACACCAGAAGGCCACGCCCAGACCTGATGAAGGGCAGAGCGGTACAGCTGCACCCTCAGCATCAGGAACTGCATTCTGGTCACTTTATGTGTTTTAAAGTTTATTATAATCATAACACGGACATCTGAGCGGTGCTTGCCGTGGCAGAACTCAGCCCTATGCCCTATGGTGTTTTGGGAGGTTGCTAAGGTGTTGTTAGGCAGATTATAGGGTGTTATGGGAGGTTGCTAAAGTGTTGTTAGGCAGTTTATATGGGGTTTTGGGAGGTTGCTAAGGTGTTGTTAGGCAGTTTATATGGGGTTTTTGGAGGTTGCTAAGGTGTTGTTAGGTAGATTATAGGGTGTTTTGGGAGGTTGCTAAGGTGTTGTTAGGGAATTTATATGGTGTTTTGGGAGGTTGCTAAGGTGTTGTTAGGCCGTTTATAGGGTGCTTTGGGAGGTTGCTAAAGTGTTGTTAGGCCGTTTATAGGATGTTTTGGGAGGTTGCTAAGGTGTTGTTAGGCAGTTTATAGGGTGTTTTTGGAGGTTGCTAAGGTGTTGTTAGGCAGTTTATAGGGTGTTTTGGGAGGTTGCCAAGGTGTTGTTAAGCAGTTTATAGGGTGTTTTTGGAGGTTGCTAAGGTGTTGTTAGGCCGATTATAGGGTGTTATGGGAGGTTGCTAAAGTGTTGTTAGGCCGTTTATAGGATGTTTTGAGAGGTTGCTAAGGTGTTGTTAGGCAGTTTATATGGTGTTTTGGGAGGTTGCCAAGGTGTTGTTAAGCAGTTTATAGGGTGTTTTGGGAGGTTGCTAAGGTGTTGTTAGGCAGATTATAGGGTGTTTTGGGAGGTTGCTAAGGTGTTGTTAAGCAGTTTATAGGGTGTTTTGGGAGGTTGCTAAGGTGTTGTTAGGCAATTTATATGATGTTTTGGGAGGTTGCTAAGGTGTTGTTAGGCAGATTATAGGGTGTTTTGGTAGGTTGCTAAGGTGTTGTTAGGAAATTTATATGGTGTTTTGGGAGGTTGCTAAGTTGTTGTTAGGCAGTTTATATGGTGTTTTGGGAGGTTGCTAAGGTGTTGTTAGGCAGATTATAGGGTGTTTTGGGAGGTTGCTAAGGTGTTGTTAAGCAGATTATGGGGTGTTTTGGAAGGTTGCAAGTATGAGAGATAATAATATCACCACTCGGTTTACAGCAGCCCATAGAACCGTATGGTAAAAGGCTATGAAGTTTTGCACATTTATAGAGCACAATTATATGAATTTGTGCTTATTATCTCAAACTCTCTGGAACATTTACCGTCGTCTTTTTCCCCCACATGGAAGGCCTCTGTCACGTCGTATTAGCCGCTCAGTGATGAAGGAATCTGGAACGGGACGAGCGTGGCGTCTTCCTGACATATGATTGACATTTCATCATACTGGTAAAAAAGAAACGACATTCAGGCATATTTACAAAGGCTGAAGTAGAATTGAAGCCAATGCTTCAGTGTCTATTTGAAGTGACAGCTCTGTCTCATTCCTCACATCCCTGTTGAGCCGTTCGGCTGTTGTCTCTGGAATAAACTTCCACGGACGGAGCTTTATCTATTATGACGACTACAACAATACGAGAAACTGCATATTCCTCACGATGTGTGTTTTTATGCTCTCGGCCGGGTCTAAATCATCTTGAAAAGCAACAGTTTATTACCCGTGTTTACGGCGCTTAGGAAATTGCCCTCCTGTTTTGCACGGCCCAGAAACCGGTTGAATAAGTCTAACCAACCCTCTTTTTTATCCCCACTTAAGAGGTTTTCCTTTTTTTTATTTTTCACTAAAGGAAGCACACTCAAGCAATCATTTTATGCAGATGAGAGACATTGAAACTGGCTTCCTTCGTGAAATGCATTTGGAAACTCAATTATACACATGCATTAATGCTATAAAAACCGCACAACCTTGATGTGAGCGTGCGAGTCTGTGAAGGCATGACACGCCGATCATCAGGCATGACTTCTCCTGCTAATCACGCTCATCAGGAACTCGCTTTGATGTTGCACGCATGGATCATGTTTAATCATCTATTCTGGATGCACCTTTGATATGCGTACAGAAACTTCCCACTAGTACTTCATTAGTGAGTCAATTACAGGCGTTGTTTGCTGGCTTTGTGCACAACATTAGCAAAGTCCAACATGAACACGCATGTACTTCACACACGAATGCTTAGCCAATGCATTGCCTTCCAACAGACGGGGTATTTAAAACATTGCTATAAATAACTTGCAAGTGCATTTAAACTGTAATAATATATCATTTATGCGACACTGCCATTCAAAAGTTTGGGGTCGATACACTGGAAAAATATAGTTGGTTTAACTGGAAGGAAGTTTCCTGGTTGCCTTAAAACGTTCAGTTTATTGAGTTAATACAACAGAAACTCAACATATGTTTTCTGAACCAGGTTGATTTGATAAAAGAAAAAATAGTTGGCTTTGCCTAAACTCTGTTTGTAATTCTAGGTGAACACTATCTAGTGTGCGATGTGGAGTCCGTGCTCATCAGTGTTTGCCTGGCGACCGAGAGATGAATGATGCGTCTGCTACTGTAAAGAGAGGAAGGCCTGATCAGAGGAGGCCATGGCTCTGCTCTACTGCTCATCTACAGTGTGTGTCAGTGGCCAGATCTGAGGGACGTCTGACCGGGGTCAGATAAAGGGGTCAGCAAGTGTTCAGGAGCGTCTGAAGGGGAAACGCTAGTCTTTATAAGTGGGCTCTTGTTGTGCGTCCTTTTGGCCTCTGTAGGAAAAGCAAAGCAAATGTGCTGACTCTGAGAGATATTAAATCACTGAGTCTTTTTTACTTACCCTCATATACACCAATCAGGCATAACATTATGATCGGTGAATAACACTGGTGATCTCTGTTAGTGGGTGGGGTATATTAGGCAGCAAGTGAACATGTTGTCCTCAGAGTTGATGTGTTAGAAGCAGGAGAAATGGGCAAGCGTGAGGATCTGAGCGAGTCTGACGAGGGCCAGATTGTGACGGCTAGACGACAAAAGTGTGAAAAATGTTCTGTATATGAGGATGAATGATGTATGAACAAACCTTCAGAATATTGATATGAATAAAACTAAGTTTTGGTGTGTGTGTGTGAGAGAGAGAGAGAGTGTGTGTGTGTGTGTGTGTGTGTGTTTGTGTGTGTGATGGGTAAATTTAGGGGCAGTGTGAGTGTATGTGTGTGTGTGATGGGTAGGTTTAGGGGCAGGGGCAGTGTGCGTTTGTGTGTGTGTGTGTGTGTGTGTGTGTGTGTGTGTGATGGGTAGGTTTAGGGGCAGTGTGTGTGTGTGTGTGATGGGTAGGTTTAGGGGCAGGGGCGGTGTGTGTGTGTGTGTGTGTGTGTGTGTGTGTGTGTGTGTGGTAATGAATAATCATTCGTCAGTTCTGGAACATTCACTGTGAGATTTATGGACTCGAGCTGATCGTTCTTTCATTGCTTTTTGGAAGAAATAAATATTTGCAATCTCACACTTGTCTTTAAGTTGAGGTCCTGTCCCCGATCGGAGCTGATCAGCGTTCGGTTCAACGTCGATGTTTGCTGTCGCTCATCCATGATGTGCTGCACTGAAGCTGCTCGAGAACTGAACTCAATAACTGATGACCTGAACAGTGTCTCCTGCTCCAGCTGCTGAACTCGGCTCACACTCCAGCACTGTAAAGCTGCTTTGCTAAAGCGCTATAGAAATAAAGCCCACGACTTAAAAATGGTGCATTAAATTAATGAGAATTTCATTAGAATGACCTTTAAAAATAATGTCATTAATGTTATTAAAAGTATTTTTCAAATGCAAATAAATTAAAATCTTGGATGTTGATGGGAAAAAGAAGAGTTTTAGATTCCTCTCTCGGCTGATAACGCATCACACGCACCAAATACTCTCCAGATGTTTCTTTACGGAGCGATGCTTCCCTAACTGTGACAATGTCTTCATTCAGAGAAAATCCTCCAGATGTGTTCATAAACACTCAAAACATCTGATTCTGCTCAGATTAAAGACACTCTGTCCTTAACCTCATAGCGGTCACCGTCCCGCTAGCGCTCGTTTTTTGATCGCCTTTTTTCACATCATATATTTTAGTAATTATCATAAATTAGGTATCATTCGAAAGCTTACAGACTCAAAATTCATCCTGTGAAAACCGTTTTGAAATTGGACGTTGCGTCACTATGGAAACGGTACTTTCAATTCTTCTAGCTGGCTCCTCCCCCTAGTGGGCGGGGTCATGTTTCATATTACAAAATTTATTTTAACTACTTTATATTCAAAATCTTTTCTAATCTTGACACATATCGTCGGAAAGCTCTGAGTCTCAAGGGTCCATATTTGGGGACCGTTTTGTGATGGAAGAGATATTTGGACAGAAATTTACAGGAAAATGCATTTTTTTTTTATCAATGGAATTTGAATGACACCCGGTGGCTGTGTTTGGTACAGCGCCTAAACAAGATCTCATGGGGACTTCAATTTTTGTGATTTGGAACACAACTTGATTAGACACATGGCTTTGATTTTATAGTAATGTTAGATTGAAACATGTTTGTAAAATAACAAATATTTAGTACAGTATTTTTAATTTACAGTAAATTTAAACTTCCATAACTTTTTCATTCTTTCATATTTTGAACACTCTGCCGAGTGTCTTCTTTAAAACAAGATCAAACTCTATAGGTCTATATTCCAAAGCATTCTGGAATTACAGGCCTTTAAGTTTGGATAGTTCATTTTCATGGGGGGGTGACAGTTACTATCAAATATGATATATCTTTAATGGAATATTGCAGTGTTTATGGGTGCACATCATTATTGTGTTAATAATCTTGAGTCAGAATAACTTCATCTGTTCTCTGATGACGAGGGTGGGGCCACCTGTCACTCACATGAGATCCACCAACAGCAAAGCACAACCATCCAATCAATTCCCCACAGACACAATCAAGCCCCGCCCTACATTTGTTCTTGTTTGTGAAGCGATTCACTCGATATACGGCACACTAGAGGAGTAATGAGCTTCATTCTCTCCATGAGTTCATAACACATCCTGTCCTCCTTCAGTGTGTGTAATATCTGCTCAGATCTTCAGAAATTAAACACGTCAATCATCGGTTATGATATATAACATCCAGCCCGACTGTCAATCAATTCTCATCCGAGGAGAAAGATCTGAAAGAGTTCAGAGACATCAGTGAACATCGCGTCAGGGTTTGTGCTGCTGTGCTGGAGGAAATCAGGACACGAGCACGGCTACACGTGCGTTTCATTCAATTTTACAGGAATTGTCCTATTATAAAGAGAGCCATTAAGATGGAAAGTAATTAATGTCGCTCATAATCTCCTACAATCACGTCCATGGGAGGATAAAAGCTGTCTGCATCAGTGGCGTCAAACCATGCGCAACAGCTCTTGTGCATGTGTACTGTTAGACCACAGAATGAACACAACACAGCGCAGAGAGTTTTCAAGTGCAAGCATGAGTGCATTAGCACTTTCTCAAAGCTTCTTCCTGTGTTAGTGTAGCAGGAGAGTCACAGAACTCATGCATTATCGAGATGTGTCGAGACGCAGGACAGCAGAAAAGAGCCCGCGCTCGTGGAGCTGCTCTGGAATAATAACAGAAGAACCGGCTGGAACCGACCGGCCAGACGCTTTTAAAGATGTGCTGCTGTCTGAATCAAATTTCCCTTGAGCTTTTGACATATAAGAGGTCATCATACTTTATGTTTCAGGAATGAAAACTTCCAAAAACAGCTTTATTATTGTAACCAAGCCCAGAGAACGACTCATAGATGGTGAAAGAGCGCCTCTGCAGAAGAAGATCAACGCCCACTCATCATCACAGCTCTGGCCCCGCCCACTGGAGTGTTAGTGAGATGACGAGGAGAGACGAACTGACTAATAATAACGTTCCCTTCCAGAGGATCCTAAAGCTGGGAATGTGCTTATATGTGTTCAACAATATGAATGTCTCAGTTGAGCGCGTTTACACTGAAGTCTCACAGCGGCCAATCACAGCAGTGGGCGTTTACACTGAAGTCTCACAGCGGCCAATCACAGCAGTGGGCGTTTACACTGAAGTCTCACAGCGGCCAATCACAGCAGTGGGCGTTTACACTGAAGTCTCACAGCGACCAATCACAGCAGTGGGCGTTTACCCTGAAGTCTCACAACGGCCAATCACAGCAGTGGGCGTTTACACTGAAGTCTCACAGCTGTCAATCACAGCAGTGGGCGTTTACACTGAAGTCTCACAGCGGCCAATCACAGCAGTGGGCGTTTACACTGAAGACTCACAGCGGCCAATCACAGCAGTGGGCGTTTACACTGAAGTCTCACAGCGGCCAATCACAGCAGTGGGCGTTTACACTGAAGTCTCACAGCGGCCAATCACAGCAGTGGGCGTTTAGATATTAGTGAATCTCACAAAACCTGTCAAGAAATTTCCAGGTCACAATTTACCCCACATTTTAATTAAAATTGTTGTATGTTTTTAAAGAAAATAAAGCAATTACAAGTTTTACGTAATGCACAAACAAACAAACAAATATATCTTTGTAAATTCCAAATCATGCTGTACTGCATTTTAATTTATTTAAAGAAAGAAATATGTATAAAACAATTGAATCACAGTAGTAAGAATACACTTCCTTTAGTAATTACCGACTGTTAATCGAGAATAATTAAGGCTTTTTTAAACGATGTAGTGATTGCACATTTCTTTTCACAATGCAAACAAATTGCATTGTGATTTAAATTAATTGTCCTTAAAAAGGCCTTGATTTCATGGTAACAACGGGAACACTTCTCCAGTTTCATCCCTTCCTCCAAACACATCCAGAAACATAAAAAGAACAAGTGCAGAAACAAATCATTTTGATGGTTTTGATTGAATGAATGGTTTATTTAGCACAATTACGGCCCAACAAGCGTATGAATGCCGAACGTTACCATCAGCTCTCTTCAGATCAACAGAGACGTGTCATCAGCGCGGGAAACAATACTTCTAAAACGATCTGCTCTACCCGTGAGAGACTGATGAGAACCCTAATGATGAGCTTTATCACGGATCCATCAGGTAAAGGAAAAGCGGCTCAATTAAAGAGTCATTACGGCAGAACGCTTCCTTCCAGCTGCATTTCATTTGCATTGACGTCGACAGAAGCATCACTTTCCTCCTTTGTTTTACGAAGTTGCTGAACATCCACGTTCGCCCTTCAGAGGAAGTTTGTGAGGGTGAAGCGGGTGATCATTTTGCTGCGGGGCAGAGCTGAGAATGAACAAAATAATTAACCTGAATCTACTAATGCTCACAGAGACATGCATCTGAAGCTCAAGAGAGAAACCTTAATTATGATCACGTGTCTCCAATGAAGAACACTGTAAATGTGCTCAGGTTGCATATGTAACCCCTCCTGTTCAAACCGCCCGCTCCAAGCGGGACTCGAACCCGGGTCCGTCGGCATGAGAGTCGGACGCTCTAACAAGGAGGCTAAAGGCTGTAACACCTTAGCAACACCTCAGCAACACCCTAGCAATTACCCAGAATACATTATCAGTGCTCTCGAACACCTTATCAACGCCCAAGCAACCACTCATTACACCTTAACAACACCCTAGAAATCACCAAGAATACATTATCAGTACTCTCGAACACCTTATCAACATCCTAGCAACCACTCAGAACACCTTAGTAACACCCTAGCAACCAACCAGAATACATTATAAGTTATTCAGAACACCTAAGCAATGCCCAAGCAACCACTCATAACACCTTAGCAACACCCTAGCAATCACCAAGAATACATTATCAGTGCTCTAGAACACCTTATCAACGCCCAAGCAGCCACTCATAACACCTTAGCAACACCCTAGAAATCACCAAGAATACATTATCAGTACTCTCGAACACCTTATCAACATCCTAGCAACCACTCAGAACACCTTAGTAACACCCTAGCAACCAACCAGCATACCCTATAAGTTCTTCAGAACACCTAAGCAATGCCCAAGCAACCACTCATAACACCTTAGCAACACCCTAGCAATCACCAAGAATACATTATCAGTGCTCTAGAACACCTTATCAATGCCCTAGCAGCCACTCATAACACCTTAGCAACACCCTAGCAATCACCCATAATACATTATTAGTGCTTCAGAACACCTAAGCAATGCCCAAGCCACCACCCAGAGCACCTTGGCAACACCCTAGCAACCACCTAGAATACATTATTAGTGCTTCAGAACACCTAAGCAATGCCCAAGCAACCACCCAGAACACCTTAGCAACACCCTAGCAATCACCAAGAATACATCATCAGTGCTCTAGAACACCTTAGCAACACCCTAGCAATCACCAAGAATACATCATCAGTGCTCTAGAACACCTTCGCAACACCCTAGCAATCACCCAGAATACATTATTATTGCTTCAGAACACCTAAGCAATGCCCAAGCAACCACCCAGAGCACCTTAGCAACACCCTAGCAACCACCCAGAACACCTTAGCAACACCCTAGCAACCACCCAGAATACATTATTAGTGCTTCAGAACACCTAAGCAATGCCCAAGCAACCACCCAGAACACCTTAGCAACACCCTAGCAATCACCAAGAATACATCATCAGTGCTCTAGAACACCTTCGCAACACCCTAGCAATCACCCAGAATACATTATTAGTGCCTCAGAAAGCTTAAGCAATGCCCAAGCAACCACTCATAACAGCTTAGCAACACCCTAGCAACCACCCAGAATGCATTATTATTGCTTCAGAACACCTAAGCAATGCCCAAGCAACCACCCAGAGCACCTTAGCAACACCCTAGCAACCACCCAGAACACCTTAGCAACACCCTAGCAACCACCCAGAATACATTATTAGTGCTTCAGAAGACCTAAGCAATGCCCAAGCAACCACTCAGAACACCTTAGCAACACCCTAGCAACCACCAAGAACACCTTAGCAACACCCTAGCAACCACCCAGAATACATTATTAGTGCTTCAGAAGACCTAAGCAATGCCCAAGCAACCACCCAGAACACCTTAGCAACACCCTAGCAACCACCCAGAATACATTATTAGTGCTTCAGAACACCTAAGCAATGCCCAAGCAACCACCTAGAGCACCTTAGCAACACCCTAGCAACCACCCAGAATACATTATTAGTGCTTCAGAACACCTAAGCAATGCCCAAGCAACCACCCAGAACACCTTAGCAACACCATAGCAACCACCCAGAATACATTATTAGTGCTTCAGAAGACCTAAGCAATGCCCAAGCAACCACTCAGAACACCTTAGCAACACCCTAGCAACCACCCAGAACACCTTAGCAACACCCTATCAACCACCCAGAATACATTATTAGTGCTTCAGAAGACCTAAGCAATGCCCAAGCAACCACTCAGAACACCTTAGCAACACCCTAGCAACCACCCAGAACACCTTAGCAACACCCTAGCAACCACCCAGAATACATTATTAGTGCTTCAGAAGACCTAAGCAATGCCCAAACATGTCTCCCTCATCAGACACACCCAATTCAAGTCTTGCAGTCTTTGATTAGATGAGTTGATGATTTGAACCGCCCCGTCCAAGCGGGTCTCGAATGAGAGTCGGACGGCCTAACAAGGAGGCTAAAGGCTGCAGCCCCTAGCGTCAGTCGCTAGAGCGTCTCTAGAGATCAGAGGAGTGAGGTTTACTCACACAGCAACTACTAGCTGACCTCCGTTACACACACATTTCAAAACAGGCTTCATGTGTATTTGTGTTGCCTTGTAGTTATCTCCGTGTATTTCACAGCAGAGCTGCAGTTAATCATCAGCTCAGCCTGTATCCCGATCATTTATTCATTAGACCATTTCTGTGTTTCAGGCCTATGAGCGGAGAGCATCAATAATGCACATATGTCAGAGCGTGTGTGAACCTCACATGTGTGTGAGTAAACGCAGATCTGTGTATGATTGCATGTGGTCAAGATCCGGCTTTGAAGCTGCACTGTTAAAAATTGCTGTTAATTTACGGCAAAAAATTAACAGTATTATCCTGTTATTTTAAAAAGCAGTGCATTACTGTTTTTTTACGGTTGGTGAAATGACGTAGAGAAGATTTTACAGCATTTTACCGTATTTATTACACGAAGGGAAGAAAACAGTATATAACAGTATTTTTGGAACTGAAACGGCAGCAAGCACATGTGGATTTTCATCCGTCTATGCACTGTGATTTAACCGGTGAGTGCACCTTTGCCTCGTTTCTTTTACACAACATACACGTTTCTAATACAAATAACTGTGCAAATAACTATAGTTATTGTGGATGCTGTTCTTATAACGATTTATACGTCCATTTCAGTGCTAAACCCCTTCAACGTGCAAACTGTGTCATAGTGGAGCTGGATTTCTGACTCAGATATATTTCCCGATTACACGGTGAGTTCAATCTATAAACTCTTCTGCAAAGTAAGCCTTTAACATCATAGCAATAAAGTAATATTGATGTATCTGTAACATGCTGATATTATCGTCATCTCGTTTGCTAATTTGAGCTTGAGGTCTTTTCATTTATTGCCTAATGTAACGTTACCTTTAGTTTATATTAGACAAAATGTTGATTTCGAAATTTGGGTAAGCTTGTTCTTATTTGTACATAACTGTATATATATACTGTGGATATACTGTGGAGTTTTTCTTTACTAGTGATGCTGTTTTGTTTCTTTAGTGTTGGCTGTATTTTGGATTGCTTAGATCCAAGTTAGCTTGTTAGAATAAGTTATGCATTACAATACTCAGTAAGGATAATTCCTGTTCACATTTTTTTTTTTTATTGATGGGTTGTTTTGTAATGTTACTTTGTCCAGTACAGTAGCCTAATGGACATTTTATTTTAGTGAAGATTTTTTTGTTTGTTTTGTTTTTTCATGCCCAAAGACTGTCCATTTTGACTTGTCAGCATGTTTGCGTGTCAGTTATGTGGGCAGCAATGCAGTACTCCAGTGGCCTATGTGAAGCACATAACCCTTCTGCATCATCCAACTTCTAATGGCTCACTTCTCTGAGACTCAGGAAGGGCTGATCCTTTTTGCAAATGTAAGATTTTTTGTTGTTGTTGTTTATTTTCTATCATGGTATTATTGTCCTAACAACTGAAATAGTTGACATGCTTTTTCTTAATTTCCTAATTTAAAAATTAAATGCATAAAAAGGCATTATTGTTAGTGTATTTTGTTTCTATGTCCTCATCATTGTAACTGTGTTTTAGGCATCTTCCACTGCAGCTGATGTAGAAAGGACACTTGAACTACCTGCAACTCCTCGACTGATACTCCTTGGTATGTATAGAACTGTATGAATGTATAGTCTATTTTACATGTTTTTATTTTTTTTGTATTTCAGCAAACAAAATGCTTTTGTACAACACTGAAAGGAACAGTTCACAAAAAATAAATATTCTGCCATCTTTTACCCACACTCATGTCATTCCAAGCCCTTAAAGGGATAGTTCACCCAAAAATGAAAATTCTGTCATCATTTAGTCACACACAAGTTGTTCCAAACCTGTAAGAGTTTCTTTGTCCTGCTGAACACAAAAGATGATATTTTGAAGAATGTGTGTGACAGAATTTTCATTTTTGGGTGAACTATCCCTTTAAGACTTTTATTCATCTTTGGAAATAAATGAATATATTAATACAATTCTTTCATCATTTTTGTTTGGAAAGTCCAAAAGGAAAAAAACCTTTGATGCTTCAAAAAGTTAAAGTTAGTTTAAATGTATGAATTTCATTTTGTTTATTCATGTATAAAAATTGAGCATACATGGAGCAAATAAGCTCAAACATGCTTGCTTGACGTGAGAACCAGTGAGGTTTGTTCCCGTGTGTCAGGCTAGCACGTTTCAGTCTCCATTTACCCTGGATTTGACTGGACTTTTAATGGATGAACAGAAATTATGAAAGAATATTAAAAATAGCTTAATTTGTGTTTTGAATTTTTTTTTGAAAGTAAGGGTGACTAATTAACTACTACATTTTAATTTTTTAACCGCAACTATATTGAGCAAAAATAGTTAAATGAATCATAAAAATGAATATGTTATATGACTACCTGGCATTGATTATTCTTTGGAATGTTTTAGGTGAAAAACCAGGAAGCTGCTTTCATAAATGGATGATTAGTTTTGAGGGGCAAATAATCTGTGAGGGCATCCAGCCAAGTTTTCTGTCTGGACTTGCTGCTGTTTTTTCAACTTTCTACAATTTCAATGTGGAGTACCAAGCTGAGGCTGCATCCACATTGGAATTCATTCAGAGGTTAGATGCTTAGATTAATATATTAATTTCTATTTGCATTCTCATTATATAAACTTTTACCCACAGTAATTCTGAATTTGCGCATTTTGTTTTCAGGCGCTTCATTGGAATTAATCCTGAAAAAGGCACCAAGGGTGGACAAGTCCTATCGAAGCGGACAGGGAAGGTCGCCCACAAGAAGAAAACAGTCAACACTCGGGTTGCCAGCCTACTTAAGAAGCTAATGGACTTTGAGTGGGACTTCATATAAGTGAACCCACTCATTCCCTAACATACCACATGCACACCATACACATACTTTTTACAAACAACAAAAACATGCTTTTAGTGTGCTAGTCGCACAATTTTTTCAGGTGTTCATTCTTGAATACCTAAATTTTGACTTCTTTCTTCATTCAGTAATTCTTATTCACTCAGTAGTTCTCTGAGTCACTCATTTAGTTTTTTCTAATGTTATATAATTCATTCTAATGTTTTATTTATTCAGTTAAATAACATTTATTCTGAAGCTTATGTGAAGCTTATGTCATTACATTTGCATCAGCCACAAATTTTGAGAATATTTTGTGATTTAAAGTGGCGGCTTTTTTTTCAAGTTTTTCAAAGTTTTAATAAATCACATTTTGAAGTTACACTGCATTGTGTTAAACTTTTTTTTTTTTTAAATTCAAAGGCTATATTTGTACATTGAATTAAAACATGGTTGTAAAGCAAAAAAAAAAAAAAGAAAAAATCAAAGAAATATCTTATCAAATAAATATATTCTTAGCAGTCCATTTCTCAATATAACATATTTGTAGCTTACAGTTAAAAGTGTAAATAAACATTAATTAACTGTTAATGCTTTTGACAGTAATTTACTGTTAATGTAGAAAATAACAGCTTTATGCTGTATTTACAAAAAACAGTAAGAAACTGTAAATTTCAACAACAGCAAGACACTGTTAATTTAACAGTAACTTGCTGGCAACCGTGCTGCCAGTTACTTACTGTTTTTTAACGGGACAATTTTTAACAGTGTGCTTATGTTTATTAAAATGTGTGAATTATCTTCTGGCTGGAAACTGCCATATAATTTCAATCCTTCCTGACAATGCAGACTCAAACCCGAGGATTCCCACAGAATTCAAAAGGCTGAGCGTTTGATTATTAAATATTTTGGCTAAATAATTAATTATTTTCCTGTGAAGCTGCTTTGAAACAATCTGTGTTGTATAAAGCGCTGTTGAAACAAAGCCACCTTATAAAAAAAATATGGCTCATGTTTCTCCAGCTCTGTTCTAAAACATAGGCAGCATCCCATTTAGTCAATCCCAGAATGCACTGGAAAAAGCTGTGTAAAAAACATCCATCCAAGAAGCATATTAATGTGAGACAAAGACAAATATACAGCCCTGTTTAAAAGTTTGAGGTTGGTAAAAAATAATCATTTTGAAAGTCTCTTATGACCAGTAAGGCAACCACCCAGAACACCTTCGCAACACCCTAGCAACCATTCATAACACCTTAGCAGTGCTCTAGAACACCTTCACAACATCCTAGCAACCACGCATAACACCTTAGCAACACCCTAGCAATCCCCCAGTAGACATTTTTCAGTGCTCTAAAACACCTTATCAACGCCCTAGCAACCACCCAGAACACCTTAGCAACACCCTAGCAATCACCAAGAATACATTATCAGTGCTCTAGAACACCTTCACAACATCCTAGCAACCACGCATAACACCTTAGCAACACCCTAGCAATCACCCAGAATACATTAGCAGTGCTCTAGAACACCTTATCAACGCCCTAGCAACCCCCCAGAACACCTTAGCAACACCCTAGCAATCACCCAGAATACATTAGCAGTGCTCTAGATCACCTTTGTAACGCCCTATCAAAAACACAGAACCCCTTAGCAACACCCTAGCAATCGCCCAGAATACATTAGCAGTGCTCTAGAACACCTTCACAACATTCTAGCAACCACTCATAACACCTTAGCAACACCCTAGCAATCACCCAGAATACATTATCAGTGCTCTAGAACACCTTCACAACATCCTAGCAACCACTCATAACACCTTAGCAACACCCTAGTAATCACCCAGAATACATTATCAGTGCTCTAGAACACCTTATTAATGCCCTAGGAGCCACTCATAGCACCTTAGCAACACCCTAGCAATCACCCAGAATACATTATCAGTGCTCTAGAACACCTTTGTAACGCCCTAGCAACCACCCAGAACACCTCAGCAACACCCTAGCAACCACCCAGAATACATTATCAGTGCTCTAGAACACCTTCACAACATCCTAGCAACCACTCATAACACCTTAGCAACACCCTAGTAATCACCCAGAATACATTATCAGTGCTCTAGAACACCTTATTAATGCCCTAGGAGCCACTCATAGCACCTTAGCAACACCCTAGCAATCACCCAGAATACATTATCAGTGCTCTAGAACACCTTTGTAACGCCCTAGCAACCACCCAGAACACCTCAGCAACACCCTAGCAACCACCCAGAATACATTATCAGTGCACTAGAACACCTTCACAACATCCTAGCAACCACTCATAACACCTTAGCAACACCCTAGTAATCACCCAGAATACATTAGCAGTGCTCTAGAACACCTTCACAACATCCTAGCAACCACTCATAACACCTTAGCAACACCCTAGCAATCACCCAGAATACATTATAAGTGCTCTAGAACACCTTATCAACGCCCAAGCAGCCACTCATTACACCTTAGCAACACCCTAGCAATCACCCAGAGATTCTGCAGCTCCTGTCTGTCCGTGCCGATATCGAGAGCTGATGTGGTGAAGCTGCTGTCAGACGTGTGGTCACACTTTAGGATGGCTAATTTTGGAGGCAGTCTAAGTAGTTTACCAGCCTCCGGTGATGTCACTTCCTTCAGTTGTGGAAACAGCGATGCTCAGAATCTGCTAGTGGCGTAATTAGCTGTCAGTGCTGTCCGTCAAACAACAGCCACGGGCCGGTCAGTGAGACGGAAAGAACTGACCGCACAGATTTTGAGTCGACCCCTTGTGACCTGCATCTGTTTTTCTCTACACATTATATTATAAGAATAATGATCTTCAAGAGCCCCAGAGTGAGGTGCAAACCCCTGACCGCTCACTAACACCAGTGCTCATCGTCCACACAGGGAAAGTTCTCTCCGCGCCTCGACACATGAAACTTTCAGAAGCTGCTGATTTTGATGCTGAAGATCAATGAGCCTGTAGAGACGCCGGAGCCTGAGTCAGCCGGACGCATATCGACAGGACAGAGGCTCCAACGAGACGGACATTGACAAGACTTCCTCATTCCAGCCGCTGTCACCGCTACACCGACCAATTAACTCAGCTAATTAACAGAATGCCACTCCTATTGGCTCTCGAAGAAGAAGATTTAATGCAGTGAATCTGCACGACTGGATGTTAATGCGCTGGAAAATATACATACAAAACCAACAGAATTTTCCAGAATGTTTTCCCAACTGGTCAAACACATCCGGCTGAACAAAGCTATGAACACTGAAGCGCTACGGGTCTGAGTTCCCAGCAGCCAATGCGGCATCAATACATCATGCTGTGATAGGATTATTGTTTTGCTGACATTCTTTTTTGTGTTGCGTTGCTTTTTTGTTGCGTTGTGTTGTGTCGTGTTGTTTTTTGTTGTGTTGTGTTGTTTTTTGTTGTGTCGTGTTGTTTTTTGTTGTGTTGTGTCATGTTTTTTTGTTGTGTTGTGTCGTGTTGTTTTTTGTTGTGTTGTGTCGTGTTTTTTTTTGTTGTGTTGTGTCGTGTTGTTTTTTGTTGTGTTGTGTTGTGTCATGTTTTTTGTTGTGTTGTGTCGTGTTGTTTTTTGATGTGTTGTGTCGTGTTGTTTTTTGTTGTGTTGTGTCATGTTTTTTGTTGTGTTGTGTTGTTTTTTGTTGTGTTGTGTCATGTTTTTTGTTGTGTTGTGTCATGTTTTTTGTTGTGTCGTGTTGTTTTTTGTTGTGTTGTGTCATATTTTTTTGTTGTGTTGTGTCGTGTTGTTTTTTGTTGTGTTGTGTCGTGTTGTTTTTTGTTGTGTTGTGTCGTGTTGTTTTTTGTTGTGTTGTGTCGTGTTGTTTTTTGTTGTGTTGTGTCGTGTTTTTTTGTTGTGTTGTGTCATGTTGTTTTTTGTTGTGTTGTGTCATGTTTTTTTGTTGTGTTGTGTCGTGTTGTTTTTTGTTGTGTTGTGTCATGTTGTTTTTTGTTGTGTTGTGTCATGTTGTTTTTTGTTGTGTTGTGTCATGTTGTTTTTTGTTGTGTTGTGTCATGTTGTTTTTTGTTGTGTTGTGTCATGTTGTTTTTTGTTGTGTTGTGTCATGTTGTTTTTTGTTGTGTTGTGTCGTGTTGTTTTTTGTTGTGATGTGTCATGTTTTTTTGTTGTGTTGTGTCATGTTGTTTTTTGTTGTGTTGTGTCGTGTTGTGTCATGTTGTTTTTTGTTGTGTTGTGTCGTGTTGTTTTTTGTTGTGTTGTGTCATGTTGTTTTTTGTTGTGTTGTGTCATGTTTTTTTGTTGTGTTGTGTCGTGTTGTTTTTTGTTGTGTTGTGTCACGTTTTTTTGTTGTGTTGTGTCATGTTTTTTTTGTTGTGTTGTGTCGTGTTGTTTTTTGTTGTGTTGTGTCATGTTGTTTTTTGTTGTGTTGTGTCATGTTGTTTTTTGTTGTGTTGTGTCGTGTTGTTTTTTGTTGTGTTGTGTCATGTTGTTTTTTGTTGTGTTGTGTCATGTTGTTTTTTGTTGTGTTGTGTCACGTTTTTTTGTTGTGTTGTGTCATGTTTTTTTGTTGTGTTGTGTCATGTTTTTTTGTTGTGTTGTGTCGTGTTGTTTTTTGTTGTGTTGTGTCATGTTTTTTTGTTGTGTTGTTTTTTGTTGTGTTGTGTCGTGTTGTTTTTTGTTGTGTTGTGTCATGTTTTTTTGTTGTGTTGTGTCGTGTTGTTTTTTGTTGTGTTGTGTCATGTTTTTTGTTGTGTTGTGTCGTGTTGTTTTTTGTTGTGTTGTGTCATGTTTTTTGTTGTGTTGTGTTGTGTTGTTTTTTGTTGTGTTGTGTCATGTTTTTTTGTTGTGTTGTGTCGTGTTGTTTTTGTTGTGTTGTGTCATGTTTTTTTGTTGTGTTGTGTCATGTTTTTTTGTTGTGTTGTGTCGTGTTGTTTTTTGTTGTGTTGTGTCGTGTTGTTTTTTGTTGTGTTGTGTCATGTTTTTTGTTGTGTTGTGTCGTGTTGTTTTTTGTTGTGTTGTGTCATGTTTTTTTGTTGTGTTGTGTCGTGTTGTTTTTTGTTGTGTTGTGTCATGTTTTTTTGTTGTGTTGTGTCGTGTTGTTTTTTGTTGTGTTGTGTCGTGTTGTTTTTTGTTGTGTTGTGTCATGTTTTTTTTTGTTGTGTTGTGTCACGTTTTTTTGTTGTGTTGTGTCATGTTTTTTTGTTGTGTTGTGTCTTGTTTTTTTGTTGTGTTGTGTCGTGTTGTTTTTTGTTGTGTTGTGTCATGTTTTTTTGTTGTGTTGTTTTTTGTTGTGTTGTGTCATGATTTTTTGTTGTGTTGTGTCGTGTTGTTTTTTGTTGTGTTGTGTCATGTTTTTTTGTTGTGTTGTGTCGTGTTGTTTTTTGTTGTGTTGTGTCATGTTTTTTGTTGTGTTGTGTCGTGTTGTTTTTTTTTGTGTTGTGTCATGTTTTTTGTTGTGTTGTGTCGTGTTGTTTTTTGTTGTGTTGTGTCATGTTTTTTTGTTGTGTTGTGTCGTGTTGTTTTTTGTTGTGTTGTGTCATGTTTTTTTGTTGTGTTGTGTCATGTTTTTTTGTTGTGTTGTGTCGTGTTGTTTTTTGTTGTGTTGTGTCTTGTTGTTTTTTGTTGTGTTGTGTCATGTTTTTTGTTGTGTTGTGTCGTGTTGTTTTTTGTTGTGTTGTGTCATGTTTTTTTGTTGTGTTGTGTCGTGTTGTTTTTTGTTGTGTTGTGTCATGTTTTTTTGTTGTGTTGTGTCGTGTTGTTTTTTGTTGTGTTGTGTCGTGTTGTTTTTTGTTGTGTTGTGTCATGTTTTTTTTTGTTGTGTTGTGTTATGTTTTTTTGTTGTGTTGTGTCGTGTTGTTTTTTGTTGTGTTGTGTCATGTTTTTTTGTTGTGTCATGTTTTTTTGTTGTGTTGTGTCGTGTTGTTTTTTGTTGTGTTGTGTCATGTTTTTTTGTTGTGTCATGTTTTTTTGTTGTGTTGTGTCGTGTTGTTTTTTGTTGTGTTGTGTCATGTTTTTTTGTTGTGTTGTGTCGTGTTGTTTTTTGTTGTGTCATGTTTTTTTGTTGTGTTGTGTCGTGTTGTTTTTTGTTGTGTTGTGTTATGTTTTTTTGTTGTGTTGTGTCGTGTTGTTTTTTGTTGTGTTGTGTCATGTTTTTTTGTTGTGTCATGTTTTTTTGTTGTGTTGTGTCGTGTTGTTTTTTGTTGTGTTGTGTCATGTTTTTTTGTTGTGTTGTGTCGTGTTGTTTTTTGTTGTATTGTGTCATGTTTTTTGGTTGGTTGTGTTGTGCCATTTTTTTTGTGTCGTGTTGTGCGTCATGTTGTTTTTTTTGTTGTGTTATGTCGTGTTGTTTTTTGTCGTGTTGTGTCATGTTTTTTTGTTGTGTTGTGTCGTGTTGTTTTTTGTTGTGTTGTGTCATGTTTTTTTGTTGTGTTGTGTCGTGTTGTTTTTTGTTGTGTTGTGTCATGTTTTTTTGTTGTGTTGTGTCGTGTTGTTTTTTGTTGTGTCATGTTTTTTTGTTGTGTTGTGTCGTGTTGTTTTTTGTTGTGTTGTGTTATGTTTTTTTGTTGTGTTGTGTCGTGTTGTTTTTTGTTGTGTTGTGTCATGTTTTTTTGTTGTGTCATGTTTTTTTGTTGTGTTGTGTCGTGTTGTTTTTTGTTGTGTTGTGTCATGTTTTTTTGTTGTGTTGTGTGTCATGTCATTTTTTGTTGTGTTGTGTCATGTTTTTTTGTTGTGTTGTGTCGTGTTGTTTTTTGTTGTATTGTGTCATGTTTTTTGGTTGGTTGTGTTGTGCCATTTTTTTTGTGTCGTGTTGTGCGTCATGTTGTTTTTTTTGTTGTGTTATGTTGTGTTGTTTTTTGTCGTGTTGTGTCATGTTTTTTTGTTGTGTTGTGTCGTGTTGTTTTTTGTTGTGTTGTGTCATGTTTTTTTGTTGTGTTGTGTCGTGTTGTTTTTTGTTGTGTTGTGTCATGTTTTTTTGTTGTGTTGTTTTTTGTTGTGTTGTGTCATGATTTTTTGTTGTGTTGTGTCGTGTTGTTTTTTTTTGTGTTGTGTCATGTTTTTTGGTTGGTTGTGTCATTTTTTTGTCGTGTTGTGCGTCATGTTGTTTTTTTTGTTGTGTTATGTTGTGTTGTTTTTTGTCGTGTTGTGTGGTGTTGTTTTTTTGTGTTGTGTCGTGTTGTTTTTTTGTCACATTGTGTTGTTTCTTTGTCGGTTGTGTTGTGTCATGCTTTTTGTTCTGTGTGTCGTGTCGTTTTTTGTCGTGTTGTGTTGTTTTTTGTCGTGTTGTGTTGTTTTTTGTTGTGTTGTTTTTTGTTGTGTGGAGCCTCGTTGTGTCATGTTGTGTTGTTAAAGGCACAGTATGTAAGTTCGGCCACTAGAGTGCGCTTATTCAAAACAAAGGCGTAGCGTGAATGAGCGTTGCATCATGGGAGTTAAGGTCTTCACCTCCGCAGCCGATGGAAGGCAATCTGACGGGACTCATGTTCATGCATGAGCTCCAGTGTTGCCAAGTCCGCGGTTTTCCCGCGGATCTGGGCTACTTCAACACAGTTGCCGCGGGCTGTTTTTCATGTCCGCGGGTTGAAGCGACCCCAATTATATGATATTTAGCCCCGGGAATGCGAATTTTAGTAGGCAACCATGCCAAAAAAACACATATTTAACCCCCCAAATGCGATCTTTACTGGAGATACCCCCCGAAACGAGATTGGGCTTGTTTTGGGATAGTTTTGAGTAGCAATTGGGCGGGTTTTGTTGTGAAAACTTGGCAACCCTGATGAGCTCATGTATTAAAGGTTTACGTTAATGTGGTGTGTGAA
>CM042256.1:49639141-49646641 GCA_023566225.1 Romanogobio albipinnatus | reverse complement strand
ATAATGATTATGTTAAACACAATGACTCTGTCCCCTGTTAGATAGTAAATCACGACACCAGTGTGTTTGCGTTGTCATTTCTTGCCATAAACACACTGTAGAGATTTAGAGTTTTTATAGCAATAACTGAGTTTTAAGAATTAAATCAAGCAGAAATATTTCTCTAATGTATTAATTGCAGATCATCTTTGAATAATGATTATGTTAAACAAAATGACTCGGTCCCCTGTTAGATAGTAAATCATGACACCAGTGTGTTTGCGTTGTCATTTCTTGCCATCATAAACACACTGTAGAGATTTAGAGTTTTTATAGCAATAACTGAGTTTTAAGAGTTAAATCAAGCAGAAATAGTTCTCTAATGTATTAATTGCAGATCATCAGATCAATGATTATGTTAAACACAATGACTCGGTCCCCTGTTAGATAGTAAATCACGACACCAGTGTGTTTGCGTTGTCATTTCTTGCCATAAACACACTGTGGAGATTTAGAGTTTTTATAGCAATAACTGAGTTTTAAGAGTTAAATCAAGCAGAAATATTTCTCTAATGTATTAATTGCAGATCATCAGATCAATGATTATGTTAAACACAATGACTCGGTCCCCTGTTAGATAGTAAATCACGACACCAGTGTGTTAGCGTTGTCATTTCTTGCCATAAACACACTGTGGATATTTAGAGTTTTTATAGCAATAACTGAGTTTTAAGAGTTAAATCAAGCAGAAATATTTCTCTAATGTATTAATTGCAGATCATCTTTGAATAATGATTATGTTAAACACAATGACTCGGTCCCCTGTTAGATAGTAAATCACGACACCAGTGTGTTAGCGTTGTCATTTCTTGCCATCTCAAACACACTGTAGAGATTTAGAGTTTTTATAGCAATAACTGAGTTTTAAGAGTTAAATCAAGCAGAAATAGTTCTCTAATGTATTAATTGCAGATCCTCTTTGAATAATGATTATGTTAAACACAATGACTCGGTCCCCTGTTAGATAGTAAATCACGACACCAGTGTGTTTGCGTTGTCATTTCTTGCCATAAACACACTGTAGAGATTTAGAGTTTTTATAGCAATAACTGAGTTTTAAGAGTTAAATCAAGCAGAAATAGTTCTTTAATGTATTAATTGCAGATCATCTTTGAATAATGATTATGTTAAACACAATGACTCGGTCCCCTGTTAGATAGTAAATCACGACACCAGTGTGTTTGCGTTGTCATTTCTTGCCATCTCAAACACACTGTAGATATTCACTGTATATATTGAGATAACTCAATTATATGGCGACTTGCATTAAAATGTTTATCCGTCTCAATTAAATTATGTGAACTGAATGACTTTTAACATTGACACTTTAGTTGTTTAACCAACTGATGATTTGCAACTCAGCAATCAACACACAACTGAGTTTTGACCTCTAAAATCTTATTATAGTGTATTTTTATGGTAAGTATTGGTGTTTTATGTTTTAAATCAAGCAGAAATCACTCTTTAAGGAAACAATTGCAGGTCACACTTTATACAGTGAACATGATTTCCTTAAATTGACTTGTCCCCTGTTGGATGGGAAAACACGACGCCTGTTTGATTGCTTTGCCATTTCTTGCCATCACAAACACACTGTACAGATTTTGAAGGTCAGAACTAAATTTTATGGTGACTTGCATGAAAATGTTTATCCGTCTCAATTAAATTATGCAAACTGAATGACTTTTAACATTGACACTTTAGTTGAAGATTTTCAACTCAACAATCAACACAACTGAGTTTTGACCTCCAAAATCATTATACAGTGTATATTAAATTTAAATAAAAAATATAAAATTTCTTTACAAAACAAGTTTGACTCTCTACTGCTTATTCATTATTGTTTATGTTACATGGTCCATGTTTACATTACAGTATAAAATTGTTCCTAAGTTTTCCCCTTTTATATAGATGGTAATGACTAAATATCCTTGCACACCGAAATTTTCACACGTAAAAAAAAAGAAGATCAAGCACGTTTACACACAGCCTCTGAAACTTTCCTTCGTCATAAAAAAAAATCTGATCAGGTTCAGTTTTCTGCATTTTTCGCATCCATAGCAAGCATTTTAAGAGGGGTTTCAAATTTCTGTGTTATTCATTTTTGTGTTAAAATTTTGAACATAAGTTGAACAGTTTAAAAAAGAAAGTGTGAACGTTCAAATTAGCCTTTATAGTTCATAAAGTTTTGCTGGCGTTTGTATCTAATTGAGAAAAGAATGAATGTAAATTGAAAGATGTCGTCATTGAACGCATTTTGTGCCAAAGCAAATAAATGATCCACAGTTTAGCCACATAGGCTGATGTGATCCCTGAGTGAAGAGTTTTGAAAAAGTGATGCACAAAAGTACCCGGATGTTATAAGATATACAAGTATATGAAAACAATGTCTACAATAATATGAAATAAATGTTTTAATAGGTTATGTTTGTGGTTATTTTGTGTTAGCCACTATATAATATGCTGGGATGGTTAGTTGAGCAACAAGTTCACACATCTCAATTTCTGTTCTGTGTCCTCACAAACTTCTGAGCTCGTTCTTTCAAGATCACATAGCAAGACTGGTCTCCACGAAAACACAAGTCCCTTCTTTGCATTCCCAGAATTGCGAAACAGCCATCATTAAGAAATGTGCATTGTGCAATAAAGGAGTACTCCAAGAATAATTATAATATTTATACCAGTAAGTCTCATGCAGGTCACTAGGGTTTACAATATTTGATGCTTTAATACTATCATAAAAAATTGTTACGGCCATTTCACACTGAACGCGTCAAAGTGAGGTGAATCGTTGATGAATGGAGGTTTAACACCGAACGCCACTCAAACCATCATCGAGGACTTGCTATAATTATATAATAGACAGACATGCATTATTTCTAGTGATTTATGATTGTAATATAATTGACTGATCCAGAGCGAATGCGATCTCTGACTCATAACACTCACACACGTGGAAGAAAACGGACAGTTCTCTTCTGATAGCATATAATTCAGTGGAAAAAGAAGTAAACTTGAGAATTACATATGGCATATCTTGCTTTATTATGCTGAGATTGATCGAGATTGACACATCCCCCAAACCCTATTTACATATGAATACAGGAAAGGCCAAAGCCATTGTCTCACAGGTGAGGAATAGGCCTTACAGAGCTGCTACACACGTCACAGAAACAAACTTCTCAAACAAACTAGAGAAGACGCTGGGATTTACCTGGGAAAATTAAATCAATGTACACTTTTTCCAATCCCTACGACACATTTTTCAATACTTGGGTCACTTTTTTAAAACTCTTCACACACTTCTCCAAACTGAATTTCAGCTTGGCACAGCAGTTATTTTAATGTTCAAAATGCACTAAAACTACCAAAAAGGATTCTGAGGATTCAAAGGAATCACCCAACAAACACACTTTTTCAATCATAAAACACAGACCTAAAACACATGATCATTACACAATGTTTTCTTTTGTAAAATTTTCTTTTCAAAACAAGACTTACACTATAATTCAGTGCAGTTTATGTTACATGGTCCTTGGTCCAGTACAGTATAACATTATTCCTAAATGTTTCCCTTTTGAATAGATGCAATTTAAAAACTAACACCAGCTAAATCTATTTGTTTTGATAGTATTTTATATTTTAGATTCAAAATACAACCCCGAATCAGAAAAAGTTGGGACAGTTTGGAAAACGCAAAAAAAAGAGGTCATTTCTAAATTTACTTTGACTTGTATTTCATTGCAGACAATATGAATTCAAAATATTTCATGTTTTGTCTGGTCAACTTCATGTCATTTGTAAATATGCATCCTTTCCTGTCATTCAGACCTGCAACACATTTCAAAAAAAGTTGGGACAGTAAAGCATTTAACACTTTGTAATGTTGCCATTCCTTTTCACAACACTTAAAAGACGTTTAGGGACTGAAGACACCAAGTGATGAAGTGTTTCAGGTGTAATTTTGTCTTAAGGTGGGCAACAGTACGGGGTCTTCGTTGTCCACATTCCCTATTGGAGACAGGTCGGGACTGAGGCAGGCCAGTCAAGTACCCGAACCCACTTCCTCCGCAGCCAGGACTGCAGAATGTGTGCAGAATGTGGTTTTGCATTGTCTTGTTGAAATATGCATGGACGTCCCTGGAAAAGATGTCTTCTTGAAGGCAGCATATTATGCTCCAAAATCTCTATGTACTTTTCAGCATTAATGGTGCCTTCACAGGACCTTTCTTGGATGCTGCTTTTGTAGCAAATCATAATTACAATCACCTGTTGACATCACCTGTTTCAAATCACATCATTATTTAGCCATTTTACCTCATTACTAGCCCTAAATTGCTCCTGTCCCAACTTTTTTTGAAATGTGTTGCAGGTCTGAATGACAGGAAAGGATGCATATTTACAAATGACATGAAGTTGACCAGACAAAACATGAAATATTTTGTGTTCATATTGTCTGCAATGCAATACAAGTCAAAGTAAATTTAGAAATCACCTCTTTTTTTTTCTTCTTTTTTTTTTGCGTTTTCCAAACTGTCCCAACTTTTTCTGATTTGGGGTTGTATTTTGAATCTAAAATATAAAATACTATCAAAACAAATAGATTTAGCTGGTGTTAGTTTTTAAATTGCATTGCCATCCATTCAAAAGGGAAACATTTAGGAATAATGTTATACTGTACTGGACCAAGGACCAAGGACCATGTAACATAAACTGCACTGAATTATAGTGTAAGTCTTGTTTTGAAAAGAAAATTTTACAAAAGAAAACATTGTGTAATGATCATGTGTTTTAGGTCTGTGTTTTATGATTGAAAAAGTGTGTTTGTTGGGTGATTCCTTTGAATCCTCAGAATCCTTTTTGGTAGTTTTAGTGCATTTTGAACATTAAAATAACTGCTGTGCCAAGCTGAAATTCAGTTTGGAGAAGTGTGTGAAGAGTTTTAAAAAAGTGACCCAAGTATTGAAAAATGTGTCGTAGGGATTGGAAAAAGTGTACATTGATTTAATTTTCCCAGGTAAATCCCAGCGTCTTCTCTAGTTTGTTTGAGAAGTTTGTTTCTGTGACGTGTGTAGCAGCTCTGTAAGGCCTATTCCTCACCTGTGAGACAATGGCTTTGGCCTTTCCTGTATTCATATGTAAATGGAGTTTGTGGGATGTGTAAGCAAACTGATCTACACTAGGCTAAATACACACATTAAGGATGCATGAGTTTTTTTAGTTTCTCACTGCAACCGAACATTACTTTGGAGTTTTTGCAGAAATATCTTGGCCATTGTGCCTGTTATTTCATAAAGAAACCATACAGCAGCCATTTACAGCACTGTAACACCACAGAATTCTGGGTCTTTGTTTGAGTCTGTTTGACGTCTATCTCTCAGCTACAATCGCTAGGACACCTTTCTCTTTTCTTAGCAAAGCAGTTAATTTCACGTTCAAAATGTGCTAAAACTACCAAAACACTTCATTGATGTCTTAAATCAACTCATTCTTCCAGAACACAACGAGGATTCACCCAACATATACACTTTTAACTCATACAACAAAAAACACTAACAAAAGTCAGCATTATAGTATATTTTTTTTTGCTGTTAACTTCAGTTTATGTCTCATGGTCCAAGTTTACATTAAAGTACACACGTTTTCTCCTTTTGTAAACAATAGATTATTTTTGTAAAACAATAGATCTGTATGGAGTTATTTATACCAGGCTCGATCAATCTCAGCATAATAAAGCAAGATATGCCATATGTAATTCTCAAGTTTACTTCTTTTTCCACTGAATTATATGCTATCAGAAGAGAATTGTCATCCATTAAGTATATTTAATTGTGCTAAAATCACACTATTGCAAGTATACTTTAGGTTCACTTTAAATATCTCACATTTAAAGACTGATATTATACAGTGATCCCTTACTAATAGTGATATTACAGGGTTTTTTAAACATCTGCTAGGACACATTTCTGCATACGCATCACTTTTTCAAAACTCTTCACTCAGGGATCACATCAGCCTATGTGGCTAAACTGTGGATCATTTATTTGCTTTGGCACAAAATGCGTTCAATGACGACATCTTTCAATTTACATTCATTCTTTTCTCAATTAGATACAAACGCCAGCAAAACTTTATGAACTATAAAGGCTAATTTGAACGTTCACACTTTCTTTTTTAAACTGTTCAACTTATGTTCAAAATTTTAACACAAAAATGAATAACAGAAATTTGAACGTGCTTGATCTTTTTTTTAATGTGTGAAAATTTCGGTGTGCAAGGATATTTAGTCATTACCATCTATATAAAAGGGGAAAACTTAGGAACAATTTTATACTGTAATGTAAACATGGACCATGTAACATAAACAATAATGAATAAGCAGTAGAGAGTCAAACTTGTTTTGTAAAGAAATTTTATATTTTTTATTTAAATTTAATATACACTGTATAATGATTTTGGAGGTCAAAACTCAGTTGTGTTGATTGTTGAGTTGAAAATCTTCAACTAAAGTGTCAATGTTAAAAGTCATTCAGTTTGCATAATTTAATTGAGACGGATAAACATTTTCATGCAAGTCACCATAAAATTTAGTTCTGAAATCTGTACAGTGTGTTTGTGATGGCAAGAAATGGCAAAGCAATCAAACAGGCGTCGTGTTTTACCATCCAACAGGGGACTTAAGTCAATTTAAGGAAATCATGTTCACTGTATAAAGTGTGACCTGCAATTGTTTCCTTAAAGAGTGATTTCTGCTTGATTTAAAACATAAAACACCAATACTTACCATAAAAATACACTATAATAAGATTTTGGAGGTCAAAACTCAGTTGTGTGTTGATTGCTGAGTTGAAAATCATCAGTTGGTTAAACAACTAAAGTGTCAATGTTAAAAGTCATTCAGTTCACATAATTTAATTGAGACGAATAAACATTTTAATTAGGGGTGTAACGATTCGTTTTAACAACGATTCGATTCGTATCACGATTTGAGGTTGTCGATACGATTCAAGGACGATTTTGGTTCATAGAACGATACGATCCGAAACGATTCAGTGACTTGAAATCGATTCAGTAACTTTTTAGCTAAAAATTGTGTGACTGAAATAAATATCTGGACACTGGTCAGTGCAGGTGAAGTTTCCTAGATTCCTGTTGTTTCTTGTAAGGGAATCAGGTATCAATTAATTATGGATATAAACAAACAAGTAAACAACAATTAATGGCAAATGCATTCAAATTTTATTTGAATAAAGTGCAACCAACAGTTTAGGTTGAATTAACAGGAAGTTAACCTTTTCTGCTCTCATTTTCAATATTCAATACATTTTCAATAAAAGCACAGTAAGTGCAACCAACATTTCAACAGTAGGTTAACCTGCTACTTCTGCTTTTGTTATCCAACATATTAATATTACAATATTAATATCAAAAATAAAGTGCAACTAACTTCTCTTCAGGTTT
>CM042256.1:49624141-49634141 GCA_023566225.1 Romanogobio albipinnatus | reverse complement strand
CTTTGTTTTTATAAATGGCAGAAACAAACTTCCATAGATGAATCTTTATGTTGAATTATGCTAAATGCTTAGCGAAGTCCCATCTGGAGAACAAACACTGCAGGACGCACACTCAGTGTTTAGTGCTAGCGGCTTTACCTCAACAGTAATCTTGATGGTTGTATTAACAAACACCATTAATAATTCAGTAATTCCTGAGAGGCTGTGAGGCCGTTCACCGCGGTAAAATTGAGGTATAACAGCTAATCTTCACCAGTTCTGCGCGGCTCATGCAATCAGTCGAGGGTGGTTTATATTCTTATTCGATTCCACAATGTGTACTTTCCTGCTGTTCCACAATCTTTTCCAAGCAATAAATAAAACATGTGATCACTCCTATACAAGCAACATCCAAACACACTGATCCCGGCGGTGTTGAATTATGGAATACAGAAGCCGCCGCACCGTAATCCTCTCAGAAACAGAAATCAATATGTCTCCAGCTAACTCTGCGGAGTATGAGAGTCTTCCACATCATTTAAAACACAATCACGTGCTGGAGAACACATGCCGTAACATCAGTGTAATAACACTCTTCACCAAACTAGTGTAACAATGACCGAAAAAGAAGGCTCATCACAAACTTTTTCTGGGTGGTTACTAAGGTGTTGCTATGCTCCGTCAGATTAGCAGTTACCAAAGTGTTCTGGTGGTTGCTAGGGTGTTGCTATGCACTGTCATATTAGCAGCTACTGAAATGTTATGGGTGGTTGCTAGGGTGTTGCTATGCACCATCAGATTAACAGTCACTAAAGTGTTCTGGGTGTTTGCTATGGTGTTGCAATCCACCATCAGATTAACAGTTATCAAGGTTTTCTGGGTGGTTGCTAGGGTGTTGCTATGCACCATCAGATTAACTGTTACTATGGTGTTCTGGGTAGTTGCCAGGGTGTTGCTATGCACCATCAGATTAACAGTTACTAAGGTGTTCTGGGTGGTTGCTAGGGTGTTGCAATGCACCATCAGATTAACAGTTACCAAGGTGTTCTGGGTGGTTTCTAGGGTGTTGCAATGCACCATCATATTAAAAGTTACTAAGGTGTTCTGGGTGGTTGCTAGGGTGTTGCAATGCACCATCAGATTAATAGTTACCAAGGTGTTCTGGGTGGTTGCTAGGGTGTTGCAATGCACCATCAGATTAACAGTTACTAAGGTGTTTTGGGTGGTTGCTAGGGTGTTGCAATGCACCATCAGATTAACAGTTACCAAGGTGTTCTGGGTGGTTGCTAGGGTGTTGCAATGCACCATCAGATTAACAGTTACTAAGGTGTTCTGGGTGGTTTCTAGGGTGTTGCTATGCACCATCAGATTAACAGTTACCGAGGTGTTCTGGGTGGTTTCTAGGGTGTTGCTATGCACCATCAGATTAACAGTTACCAAGGTGTTCTGGGTGGTTTCTAGGGTGTTGCTATGCACCATCAGATTAACAGTTACTAAAATGTTCTTGGTGGTTTCTAGGGTGTTGCAATGCACCATCAGATTAACAGTTACTAAGGTGTTCTGGGTGGTTGCTAGGGTGTTATCAGATTGTTACACTTTAGCAGGAGATATAGAAATACGTTTTTATCAGGTTAAAAAAACGTATTATACTGAACAATGACAGTCTGATGTCTCAGTCAAGACAACATAATGAATCTTGAAAATTAGAATTGCAGAAGAGCCACACAGAGCAGATCCAGTGCCGTGTGTTTGTGTATGTGGGCTTTGTCATAGTGAATTATCTAATGCAGGGATTTAAGTGGCTTTTAATTTGCTTTATGGAGCAACAAGCACATTTTCCAGAAGACAATGAGTGTGGGATAATATCAGCAGCCTCGTGCAGTTCACTGATCTTATTTCCACTATATCTGAGATTATACTGCAAACATCATCCTCACAAATGTGAAACAGGATTAAACCGAAATTGAATCATTTACATTAAAACCTGGATCATCTCATTGATAGACAGAAACAGATCCGGGTTTTGTCTGTTTCTCCCCAAGCTACAGATGAATGTGTTATTCACATAAATCACATGTCAAAGTGACAGCTCACCACAATAACATACTTTATATTTTGCATAA
Source organism: Romanogobio albipinnatus (assembly GCA_023566225.1). Classification (NCBI taxonomy): domain Eukaryota; kingdom Metazoa; phylum Chordata; class Actinopteri; order Cypriniformes; family Gobionidae; genus Romanogobio; species Romanogobio albipinnatus. Next base: position 49,632,039 of record CM042256.1, on the reverse strand, counting down.
GGAAAATTGTTAAATGTCATCTCATGCATTCGTCATTCGTCTTATTATTATTATTATATTTTCTTAATAGTAACACTGTAGTAATTTAGCTGTTTTATAGTAAGAATGCCATAATAGTTGTCAATCAATCAATATTATGCAGTACTAAGAATACTACCATGATCAATTTCTATATGACGAAAGTCACACGTTGTTATTTTTAAATCAAAACTACAGCTGGAGGAGTATGCCATCTTTTATAACTATAAATAGCAGAAGGCAACATGTTTTTCAGTGTGAACGGCTCATTTCCATCTCAAACCCTGATGATTAACACGGCCAGTCGTTGTGTGGGTCAGAGCGGCTGGCCTACATGAGCGAGCATTAAAATCAGCCGTCGCCGGGTCAAGCGGTTTCCCTCCAACACTGTCAGCGGATAAACCACGGTGTGACTGAGAACAAACATGGCAACTCCTCTCCAGAGCTCGGCTGACATTTGCCCTTTATGTCTTACAGCCACTTTGAATTAAGCCAACATGATCACAGCTCAAACACACACACACACACACACACACAGATTCCACTTTTCCAGACGAGAAAACTGACAGGGTCGAAATTTAGAGCAGCATCAGTCGTGGGGTTAGAGACGGGATGAGATGATGCAAGGCTGCACAAGCTAGAGACTGATGGGTATTACAGAAAATAAACATTCTGTCATCATTCACTCCACCTCATGTCGCCCCACACCATGTGACTCAGTCTCTCTCCAAGCAGCACAAAAGGAGAACAACATGCATGTTTATAGGCTGGACTATTCCTGTCCCCTGGTCAGAAAAAAAAAAGACACTACATTGTTATTTCATGCACTTACTAAGGCATTCTGGGTGGTTACTAGGGTGTTGCTCTGCGCTGTCATCTTAGCAGTTAGTAAGGCATTCTGGGTAGTTACTAGGGTGTTGCTATGCACCATCGTCATAGCAGTTACGAAGGCATTCTGGGTAGTTACTAGGGTGTTGCTATGCACCATCGTCATTGCAGTTACGAAGGCATTCTGGGTAGTTACTAGGGTGTTGCTATGCGCCATCATCTTAGCAGTTACTAAGGCATTCTGGGTAGTTGGTGTTGCTATGCGCTGTCATCTTAGCAGTTAGTAAGGCATTCTGGGTAGTTACTAGGGTGTTGCTATGCACCGTCATCATAGCAGTTACTAAGGCATTCTGGGTAGTTACTAGGGTGTTGCTATGTGCCATCATAGCAGTTACTTAGGCATTCTTGGTGGTTACTAGGGTGTTGCTATGTGCCGTCATAGCAGTTACTTAGGCATTCTTGGTGGTTACTAGGGTGTTGCTATGTGCCGTCATCTTAGCAGTTACTAAGGCATTCTGGGTGGTTACTAGGGTGTTGCTATGCGCTGTCATCTTAGCAGTTAGTAAGGCATTCTGGGTAGTTACTAGGGTGTTGCTATGCACCGTCATCATAGCAGTTACTAAGGCATTCTGGGTAGTTACTAGGGTGTTGCTATGTGCCATCATAGCAGTTACTTAGGCATTCTTGGTGGTTACTAGGGTGTTGCTATGTGCCGTCATAGCAGTTACTTAGGCATTCTTGGTGGTTACTAGGGTGTTGCTATGTGCCGTCATCTTAGCAGTTACTAAGGCATTCTGGGTGGTTACTAGGGTGTTGCTATGCGCTGTCATCTTAGCAGTTAGTAAGGCATTCTGGGTAGTTACTAGGGTGTTGCTATGCACCATCGTCATAGCAGTTATGAAGGCATTCTGGGTAGTTACTAGGGTGTTGCTATGCGCCATCATCTTAGCAGTTACTAAGGCATTCTGGGTAGTTGGTGTTGCTATGCGCCGTCATCTTAGAAGTTACTATGGCATTCTGGGTGGTTACTAGGGTGTTGCTATGCACCATCATCATAGCAGTTACTAAGGCATTCTGGGTAGTTGGTGTTGCTATGCGCTGTCATCTTAGCAGTTAGTAAGGCATTCTGGGTAGTTACTAGGGTGTTGCTATGAGCCATCATAGCAGTTACTTAGGCATTCTTGGTGGTTACTAGGGTGTTGCTATGTGCCGTCATCTTAGCAGTTACTAAGGCACTCTAGGTGGTTACTAGGGTGTTGCTATGCGCTGTCATCTTAGCATTCTGGGTAGTTACTAGGGTGTTGCTATGCGCTGTCATTTTAGCATTTTGCAAAAGCTGAGCAGCTACTCTTAGCAGCTACTAAGGAATTCTGGGTGGTTACTAGGGTGTTGCTATGCTCCATCAGATTAGCAGACACTAAAATGTTCTAGACGGTTGCTAGGGTGCTGCTATGCGCTGTCAGATTAGCAGTTACTAAGGTGTTCTGTGTGGTTGCTAGGGTGACTACGCTTGACCAATCACAAATCACACTGCTCCAGCCGACCAATCAGAGCACAGTGTGCTTTTCAGAAGGAGGGGCTTCATAGAGACAGGAAGTAAACAGAGCGTTACTGACAGACTGAGAAGAGAGGAGCCGCAACACTGGAGGATATGAGGAAATAATCAACATTCAAGCAGGAAAACCTGCTCTAGTAGAGCCAGAACACAACAGCAAGACTGTATAAAGGGAATAATAACCAGCCTAACTGGTTTGCTGGTTTTAACAAATCTGAGAAGACCAGTTTAAGTTGGTTTAAGATGTTTTTAGCAGGTCAGAAATTGATCATTCTTCACATAAAAAAAAAACAAACATTGGCATAACACAAACCAGATTCTTGGCCGTTGACAGCAAACTAGTAAGCAACAGTTCATTGTGATTCTTTTCCCAAACCTAGTGATCAGCAACATCTTAGAAATGCACGAGGACATCGACTCACGATTGATTTGGTCTTCACTAACAACATAATACTTGCATTATTTTTAATCAATACATTTCTGCATTGAACAAATTAGCATATTTATTACTCAACCTTTCCCTCCCTTCATCCAGCATATCGGATAGTTTTCTTCTCGGAGCGTTTGCCTGCCTTTAAAATGCCAGCTCTGTGTTTTGGAACAGAGCTTTTGAGTAAAGATTCAATTATGAGCATCCGTGAATATGAACCGCAGCAAAGCAAAGTCCAATCAGATGGCTGAACTCATAACAGAGGCCAGCAGTGACTCTTCCACTTCCCTTCAAGCTCAGACTGTGGAAAGCTTTAACATTTGAAGGACATTTAAAACATAAGACTTGCTTTCAGAATATATCTTGTTTAGTTTGCTTTTTAAACTAGTAAATAGTTTTTTCCTAAACATAAACCTTTTGTTAGATATACTAAAGCTGTGTTTATTTGATCAAAAATACAGTCAAATTGTGAATATACAGTAAAGTGTCATTTATTCCTGTGATCAAAACTGAATTTATCATCATTACTCCAGTCTTCAGTGTCACATGACCCTTCACTGAGCATTCTGCTTTATGATATATTAACATTTAAGTTTAGAGTAAAAACTTTTATTCATCAAGGATGCATTAAATTGACCAAACGTGACAATTATAATGTTACAAAATGCTGTTATTTTGAACTTTCTATTCATCAAAGAATCCTGAGAAATTAAATGTATGACGGCCCTCTTTGATAAGGCTTGTCTGAAGTATATTGAAATGAATGCAGACTGATTATGATTCATATTGCAATCAAATCTAATGCACAAAATCTATGTTTCCCAATGACTCTCAGACTGTGAATTAGCATAACGCAACAGTCGGGCTCTTGAAGTAAAAATCCCATTCTGATTTTTAATAACTCATAAGACAGACCAACCATGAGCTCTGAGGAAAGTAAAGTATTGGGAATTCCAAAATGTAACGGTCTCTATATTCCCAAACAACCTAAATATATGTACTAGTCTGAATGCATGCAATAAACCAATATATTTAATCTTATTGTGTCCTCTTGTCCATCGCTTATTATTCATTACATTTGCAAAACAATTTTGTACATTTTCTTGAAATGTTGTGATATATCTCAGAGATGGTTGGTGTGTTTCAAGTCTCTAATTTCAGGTTTTCCTGCTTGAATGTTGATTATCTCCTCATATTCTCCATTGTTGCGGCTCCTCTCTTCCCAGTTTACTTCCTGTCTCTATGAAGCCCCTCCTTCTGAGAAGCACACTGTGCTCTGATTGGTCGACTAGAGCAGTGTGTTGTGATTGGTCAAGTGCTTCCAGTGTGTTTGGGAAATGTCCAGCTCTTTACCATAACCACCCATTTCAACACACTACTAACTAAATCAACCTTACCAAACTGGCTCCGCCCCTTACCATAACCACCAGTTTCAATACACTACTAACTAACTCAAACAGGCTCCGCCCCTTACCATAACCACCAGTTTCAATACACTACTAACTAACTCAACCTTACCAAACAGGCTCCGCCCCTTACCATAACCACCAGTTTCAACACACTACTAACTAACTCAACCAGGCCCCGCCCCTTACCATAACCACCAGTTTCAACACACTACTAACTAACTCAACCAGGCTCCGCCCCTTACCATAACCACCAGTCTCAACACACTACTAACTAACTCAACCAGGCCCCGCCCCTTACCATAACCACCAGTCTCAACACACTACTAACTAACTCAACCAGGCCCCGCCCCTTACCATAACCACCAGTTTCAACACACTACTAACTAACTCAACCAGGCCCCGCCCCTTACCATAACTGCCAGTCTCAACACACTACTAACTAACTCAACCAGGCCCCGCCCCTTACCATAACCACCAGTTTCAACACACTACTAACTAACTCAACCAGGCCCCGCCCCTTACCATAACCACCAGTTTCAACACACTACTAACTAACTCAACCAGACCCCGCCCCTTACCATAACCACCAGTTTCAACACACTACTAACTAACACACTACTAACTAACTCAACCAGGCCCCGCCCCTTACCATAATCGCCAGTCTCAACACACTACTAACTAACTCAACCAGGCCCGCCCCTTACCATAACCACCAGTTTCAACACACTACTAACTAACTCAACCAGGCCCCGCCCCTTACCATAACCACCAGTTTCAACACACTACTAACTAACTCAACCAGACCCCGCCCCTTACCATAACCACCAGTTTCAACACACTACTAACTAACACACTACTAACTAACTCAATCAGACCCCGCCCCTTACCATAACCACCAGTTTCAACACACTACTAACTAACTCAACCAGGCCCCGCCCCTTACCATAACCACCAGTCTCAACACACTACTAACTAACTCAACCAGGCCCCGCCCCTTACCATAACCACCAGTTTCAACACACTACTAACTAACTCAACCAGGCCCCGCCCCTTACCGTAACCACCAGTTTCAACACACTACTAACTAACTCAACCAGGCCCCGCCCCTTACCATAACCACCAGTTTCAACACACTACTAACTAACTCAACCAGGCCCGCCCCTTACCATAACCACCAGTTTCAACACACTACTAACTAACTCAACCAGACCCCGCCCCTTACCATAACCACCAGTTTCAACACACTACTAACTAACACACTACTAACTAACTCAACCAGGCCCCGCCCCTTACCATAACCGCCAGTTTCAACACACTACTAACTAACTCAATCAGACCCCGCCCCTTACCATAACCACCAGTTTCAACACACTACTAACTAACTCAACCAGGCCCCGCCCCTTACCATAACCACCAGTCTCAACACACTACTAACTAACTCAACCAGGCCCCGCCCCTTACCATAACCACCAGTTTCAACACACTACTAACTAACTCAACCAGGCCCCGCCCCTTACCGTAACCACCAGTTTCAACACACTACTAACTAACTCAACCAGACCCCGCCCCTTACCATAACCACCAGTCTCAACACACTACTAACTAACTCAACCAGGCCCCGCCCCTTACCATAACCACCAGTTTCAACACACTACTAACTAACTCAACCAGGCCCCGCCCCTTACCGTAACCACCAGTCTCAACACACTACTAACTAACTCAACCAGGCCCCGCCCCTTACCATAACCACCAGTTTCAACACACTACTAACTAACTCAACCAGGCCCCGCCCCTTACCGTAACCACCAGTTTCAACACACTACTAACTAGCTCAACCAGACCCCGCCCCTTACCATAACCACCAGTCTCAACACACTACTAACTAACTCAACCAGGCCCCGCCCCTTACCATAACCACCAGTTTCAACACACTACTAACTAACTCAACCAGGCCCCGCCCCTTACCATAACTGCCAGTCTCAACACACTACTAACTAACTCAACCAGGCCCCGCCCCTTACCATAACCACCAGTTTCAACACACTACTAACTAACTCAACCAGGCCCCGCCCCTTACCATAACCACCAGTTTCAACACACTACTAACTAACTCAACCAGACCCCGCCCCTTACCATAACCACCAGTTTCAACACACTACTAACTAACACACTACTAACTAACTCAACCAGGCCCCGCCCCTTACCATAATCGCCAGTCTCAACACACTACTAACTAACTCAACCAGGCCCGCCCCTTACCATAACCACCAGTTTCAACACACTACTAACTAACTCAACCAGGCCCCGCCCCTTACCATAACCACCAGTTTCAACACACTACTAACTAACTCAACCAGACCCCGCCCCTTACCATAACCACCAGTTTCAACACACTACTAACTAACACACTACTAACTAACTCAATCAGACCCCGCCCCTTACCATAACCACCAGTTTCAACACACTACTAACTAACTCAACCAGGCCCCGCCCCTTACCATAACCACCAGTCTCAACACACTACTAACTAACTCAACCAGGCCCCGCCCCTTACCATAACCACCAGTTTCAACACACTACTAACTAACTCAACCAGGCCCCGCCCCTTACCGTAACCACCAGTTTCAACACACTACTAACTAACTCAACCAGGCCCCGCCCCTTACCATAACCACCAGTTTCAACACACTACTAACTAACTCAACCAGGCCCGCCCCTTACCATAACCACCAGTTTCAACACACTACTAACTAACTCAACCAGACCCCGCCCCTTACCATAACCACCAGTTTCAACACACTACTAACTAACACACTACTAACTAACTCAACCAGGCCCCGCCCCTTACCATAACCGCCAGTTTCAACACACTACTAACTAACTCAATCAGACCCCGCCCCTTACCATAACCACCAGTTTCAACACACTACTAACTAACTCAACCAGGCCCCGCCCCTTACCATAACCACCAGTCTCAACACACTACTAACTAACTCAACCAGGCCCCGCCCCTTACCATAACCACCAGTTTCAACACACTACTAACTAACTCAACCAGGCCCCGCCCCTTACCGTAACCACCAGTTTCAACACACTACTAACTAACTCAACCAGACCCCGCCCCTTACCATAACCACCAGTCTCAACACACTACTAACTAACTCAACCAGGCCCCGCCCCTTACCATAACCACCAGTTTCAACACACTACTAACTAACTCAACCAGGCCCCGCCCCTTACCGTAACCACCAGTCTCAACACACTACTAACTAACTCAACCAGGCCCCGCCCCTTACCATAACCACCAGTTTCAACACACTACTAACTAACTCAACCAGGCCCCGCCCCTTACCGTAACCACCAGTTTCAACACACTACTAACTAGCTCAACCAGACCCCGCCCCTTACCATAACCACCAGTTTCAACACACTACTAACTAACTCAACCAGGCCCCGCCCCTTACCATAACCACCAGTCTCAACACACTACTAACTCAACCAGGCCCCGCCCCTTACCATAACCACCAGTTTCAACACACTACTAACTAACTCAACCAGGCCCCGCCCCTTACCATAACCACCAGTTTCAACACACTACTAACTCAACCAGACCCCGTCCCTTACCATAACCACCAGTTTCAACACACTACTAACTAAC
>CM042256.1:49604141-49616641 GCA_023566225.1 Romanogobio albipinnatus | reverse complement strand
ACACGACGTTACATCTGGACACGACATTGCATCTGGACACGACGTTGCATCTGGACACGACGTTACATCTGGACACGACATTGCATCTGGACACGACGTTACATCTGGACACGACATTACATCTGGACACGACATTACATCTGGACACTACATTGCATCTGGACACGACGTTACATCTGGACACGACATTGCATCTGGACACTACATTGCATCTGGACACGACATTACATCTGGATACTACATTACATCTGGACACGACGTTACATCTGGACACGACATTACATCTGGACACGACATTACATCTGGACACTACATTGCATCTGGACACGACGTTACATCTGGACACGACATTACATCTGGACACGACATTACATCTGGACACTACATTGCATCTGGACACGACGTTACATCTGGACACGACATTGTATCTGGACACTACATTGCATCTGGACACGACGTTACATCTGGACACGACATTGCATCTGGACACGACATTACATCTGGACACTACATTGCATCTGGACACGACGTTACATCTGGACACGACATTGCATCTGGACACGACGTTACATCTGGACACGACATTGCATCTGGACACGACATTACATCTGGACACTACATTGCATCTGGACACGACATTGTATCTGGACACGACGTTACATCTGGACACTACATTACATCTGGACACTACATTGCATCTGGACACGACATTGCATCTGGACACTACATTGCATCTGGACACGACGTTACATCTGGACACGACATTGCATCTGGACACTACATTGCATCTGGACACGACATTGTATCTGGACACGACGTTACATCTGGACACGACATTACATCTGGACACGACATTACATCTGGACACTACATTGCATCTGGACACGACGTTACATCTGGACACGACATTACATCTGGACACGACATTACATCTGGACACTACATTGCATCTGGACACGACGTTACATCTGGACACGACATTGTATCTGGACACTACATTGCATCTGGACACGACGTTACATCTGGACACGACATTGCATCTGGACACGACATTACATCTGGACACTACATTGCATCTGGACACGACGTTACATCTGGACACGACATTGCATCTGGACACGACGTTACATCTGGACACGACATTGCATCTGGACACGACATTACATCTGGACACTACATTGCATCTGGACACGACATTGCATCTGGACACGACGTTACATCTGGACACTACATTACATCTGGACACTACATTGCATCTGGACACGACATTGCATCTGGACACTACATTGCATCTGGACACGACGTTACATCTGGACACGACATTGCATCTGGACACGACGTTACATCTGGACACGACATTACATCTGGACACTACATTACATCTGGACACGACGTTACATCTGGACACTACATTACATCTGGACACTACATTGCATCTGGACACGACGTTGCATCTGGACACGACGTTGCATCTGGACACGACGTTACATCTGGACACGACGTTACATCTGGACACGACATTACATCTGGACACTACATTACATCTGGACACGACATTACATCTGGACACACACACACAACACACTCCGGGTTTACACACACACGACACACTCCGGGTTTACTCACACGACACACTACGGGTTTACTCACACGACACACTCCGGCTTTACACACACGACACACTCCTGGTTTACTCACACGACACACTCCGGGTTTACACACACGACACACTCCTGGTTTACTCACACGACACACTCCGGGTTTACACACACGACACACTCCTGGTTTACTCACACGACACACTCCGGGTTTACTCACACGACACACTCCGGCTTTACGCACACGACACACTCCTGGTTTACGCACACGACACACTCCTGGTTTACGCACACGACACACTCCGGGTTTACGCACACGACACACTCCGGGTTTACGCACACGACACACTCCTGGTTTACGCACACGACACACTCCTGGTTTACGCACACGACACACTCCTGGTTTACGCACACGACACACTCCTGGTTTACGCACACGACACACTCCTGGTTTACGCACACGACACACTCCTGGTTTACGCACACGACACACTCCTGGTTTACGCACACGACACACTCCTGGTTTACGCACACGACACACTCCTGGTTTACGCACACGACACACTCCTGGTTTACGCACACGACACACTCCTGGTTTACGCACACGACACACTCCTGGTTTACGCACACGACACACTCCTGGTTTACGCACACGACACACTCCTGGTTTACGCACACGACACACTCCTGGTTTACGCACACGACACACTCCTGGTTTACGCACACGACACACTCCTGGTTTACGCACACGACACACTCCTGGTTTACGCACACGACACACTCCTGGTTTACGCACACGACACACTCCTGGTTTACGCACACGACACACTCCTGGTTTACGCACACGACACACTCCTGGTTTACGCACACGACACACTCCTGGTTTACGCACACGACACACTCCTGGTTTACGCACACGACACACTCCTGGTTTACGCACACGACACACTCCTGGTTTACGCACACGACACACTCCTGGTTTACGCACACGACACACTCCTGGTTTACGCACACGACACACTCCTGGTTTACGCACACGACACACTCCTGGTTTACGCACACGACACACTCCTGGTTTACGCACACGACACACTCCTGGTTTACGCACACGACACACTCCTGGTTTACGCACACGACACACTCCTGGTTTACGCACACGACACACTCCTGGTTTACGCACACGACACACTCCTGGTTTACGCACACGACACACTCCTGGTTTACGCACACGACACACTCCTGGTTTACGCACACGACACACTCCTGGTTTACGCACACGACACACTCCTGGTTTACGCACACGACACACTCCTGGTTTACGCACACGACACACTCCTGGTTTACGCACACGACACACTCCTGGTTTACGCACACGACACACTCCTGGTTTACGCACACGACACACTCCTGGTTTACGCACACGACACACTCCTGGTTTACGCACACGACACACTCCTGGTTTACGCACACGACACACTCCTGGTTTACGCACACGACACACTCCTGGTTTACGCACACGACACACTCCTGGTTTACGCACACGACACACTCCTGGTTTACGCACACGACACACTCCTGGTTTACGCACACGACACACTCCTGGTTTACGCACACGACACACTCCTGGTTTACGCACACGACACACTCCTGGTTTACGCACACGACACACTCCTGGTTTACGCACACGACACACTCCTGGTTTACGCACACGACACACTCCTGGTTTACGCACACGACACACTCCTGGTTTACGCACACGACACACTCCTGGTTTACGCACACGACACACTCCTGGTTTACGCACACGACACACTCCTGGTTTACGCACACGACACACTCCTGGTTTACGCACACGACACACTCCTGGTTTACGCACACGACACACTCCTGGTTTACGCACACGACACACTCCTGGTTTACGCACACGACACACTCCTGGTTTACGCACACGACACACTCCTGGTTTACGCACACGACACACTCCTGGTTTACGCACACGACACACTCCTGGTTTACGCACACGACACACTCCTGGTTTACGCACACGACACACTCCTGGTTTACGCACACGACACACTCCTGGTTTACTCACACGACACACTCCTGGTTTACGCACACGACACACTCCTGGTTTACGCACACGACACACTCCTGGTTTACGCACACGACACACTCCTGGTTTACGCACACGACACACTCCTGGTTTACGCACACGACACACTCCTGGTTTACGCACACGACACACTCCTGGTTTACGCACACGACACACTCCTGGTTTACGCACACGACACACTCCTGGTTTACGCACACGACACACTCCTGGTTTACGCACACGACACACTCCTGGTTTACACACACGACACACTCCTGGTTTACACACACGACACACTCCTGGTTTACACACACGACACACTCCTGGTTTACACACACGACACACTCCTGGTTTACACACACGACACACTCCTGGTTTACACACACGACACACTCCTGGTTTACACACACGACACACTCCTGGTTTACACACACGACACACTCCTGGTTTACACACACGACACACTCCTGGTTTACACACACGACACACTCCTGGTTTACACACACGACACACTCCTGGTTTACACACACGACACACTCCTGGTTTACACACACGACACACTCCTGGTTTACACACACGACACACTCCTGGTTTACACACACGACACACTCCTGGTTTACACACACGACACACTCCTGGTTTACACACACGACACACTCCTGGTTTACACACACGACACACTCCTGGTTTACACACACGACACACTCCTGGTTTACACACACGACACACTCCTGGTTTACACACACGACACACTCCTGGTTTACACACACGACACACTCCTGGTTTACACACACGACACACTCCTGGTTTACACACACGACACACTCCTGGTTTACACACACGACACACTCCTGGTTTACACACACGACACACTCCTGGTTTACACACACGACACACTCCTGGTTTACACACACGACACACTCCTGGTTTACACACACGACACACTCCTGGTTTACACACACGACACACTCCTGGTTTACACACACGACACACTCCTGGTTTACACACACGACACACTCCTGGTTTACACACACGACACACTCCTGGTTTACACACACGACACACTCCTGGTTTACACACACGACACACTCCTGGTTTACACACACGACACACTCCTGGTTTACACACACGACACACTCCTGGTTTACACACACGACACACTCCTGGTTTACACACACGACACACTCCTGGTTTACACACACGACACACTCCTGGTTTACACACACGACACACTCCTGGTTTACACACACGACACACTCCTGGTTTACACACACGACACACTCCTGGTTTACACACACGACACACTCCTGGTTTACACACACGACACACTCCTGGTTTACACACACGACACACTCCTGGTTTACACACACGACACACTCCTGGTTTACACACACGACACACTCCTGGTTTACACACACGACACACTCCTGGTTTACACACACGACACACTCCTGGTTTACACACACGACACACTCCTGGTTTACACACACGACACACTCCTGGTTTACACACACGACACACTCCTGGTTTACACACACGACACACTCCTGGTTTACACACACGACACACTCCTGGTTTACACACACGACACACTCCTGGTTTACACACACGACACACTCCTGGTTTACACACACGACACACTCCTGGTTTACACACACGACACACTCCTGGTTTACACACACGACACACTCCTGGTTTACACACACGACACACTCCTGGTTTACACACACGACACACTCCTGGTTTACACACACGACACACTCCTGGTTTACACACACGACACACTCCTGGTTTACACACACGACACACTCCTGGTTTACACACACGACACACTCCTGGTTTACACACACGACACACTCCTGGTTTACACACACGACACACTCCTGGTTTACACACACGACACACTCCTGGTTTACACACACGACACACTCCTGGTTTACACACACGACACACTCCTGGTTTACACACACGACACACTCCGGGTTTACTCACACGACACACTCCGGCTTTACACACACGACACACTCCTGGTTTACTCACACGACACACTCCGGGTTTACGCACACGACACACTCCGGGTTTACGCACACGACACACTCCTGGTTTACGCACACGACACACTCCTGGTTTACGCACACGACACACTCCGGGTTTACGCACACGACACACTCCGGGTTTACGCACACGACACACTCCTGGTTTACGCAAACGACACACTCCGGGTTTACGCACACGACACACTCCTGGTTTACGCACACGACACACTCCTGGTTTACGCACACGACACACTCCTGGTTTACGCACACGACACACTCCTGGTTTACGCACACGACACACTCCTGGTTTACACACACGACACACTCCTGGTTTACACACACGACACACTCCTGGTTTACACACACGACACACTCCTGGTTTACACACACGACACACTCCTGGTTTACACACACGACACACTCCTGGTTTACACACACGACACACTCCTGGTTTACACACACGACACACTCCTGGTTTACACACACGACACACTCCTGGTTTACACACACGACACACTCCTGGTTTACACACACGACACACTCCTGGTTTACACACACGACACACTCCTGGTTTACACACACGACACACTCCTGGTTTACACACACGACACACTCCTGGTTTACACACACGACACACTCCTGGTTTACACACACGACACACTCCTGGTTTACACACACGACACACTCCTGGTTTACACACACGACACACTCCTGGTTTACACACACGACACACTCCTGGTTTACACACACGACACACTCCTGGTTTACACACACGACACACTCCTGGTTTACACACACGAAACACTCCTGGTTTACACACACGACACACTCCTGGTTTACACACACGACACACTCCTGGTTTACACACACAACACACTCCTGGTTTACACACACAACACACTCCGGGTTTACTCACACAACACACTCCGGCTTTACACACACAACACACTCCTGGTTTACTCACACAACACACTCCGGGTTTACACACACAACACACTCCGGGTTTACACACACAACACACTCCTGGTTTACGCACACGACACACTCCTGGTTTACGCACACGACACACTCCTGGTTTACGCACACGACACACTCCGGGTTTACGCACACGACACACTCCGGGTTTACGCACACGACACACTCCTGGTTTACGCAAACGACACACTCCGGGTTTACGCACACGACACACTCCGGGTTTACACACACGAACACTCCTGGTTTACGCACACGACACACTCCTGGTTTACGCACACGACACACTCCGGGTTTACACACACAACACTCCTGGTTTACACACACAACACACTCCTGGTTTACACACACAACACACTCCTGGTTTACACACACAACACACTCCTGGTTTACACACACGACACACTCCTGGTTTACGCACACGACACACTCCGGGTTTACACACACAACACTCCGGGTTTACACACACAACACACTCCGGGTTTACACACACAACACACTCCTGGTTTATGCACACGACACACTCCGGGTTTACACACACAACACACTCCTGGTTTATGCACACGACACACTCCGGGTTTACACACACAACACACTCCTGGTTTATGCACACGACACACTCCGGGTTTACACACAAGACACACTCCTGGTTTACACACACAACACACTCCTGGTTTACACACACAACACACTCCTGGTTTACACACACAACACACTCCTGGTTTACACACACAACACACTCCTGGTTTACACACACAACACACTCCTGGTTTACACACACGACACACTCCTGGTTTACGCACACGACACACTCCGGGTTTACACACACAACACTCCTGGTTTACACACACAACACACTCCGGGTTTACACACACAACACACTCCTGGTTTATGCACACGACACACTCCGGGTTTACACACACAACACACTCCTGGTTTATGCACATGACACACTCCGGGTTTACACACAAGACACACTCCTGGTTTACACACACGACACACTCCGGGTTTACGCACGCGACACACTCCGGGTTTACGCACACGACACACTCCGGGTTAACACACACAACACACTCCGGGTTTACACACACAACACACTCCGGGTTTACACACACAGGACAGACAGACTAAACATCAGATAACACACAAGCTCAGAACAATAACTCATAAAGTCAATAAAGAGAGCAAATAATAAACACGCGGATACTCAAACACCAGTACTTCTGTTTATCTGTAACTCATGGATTGAGCTGGAGATTATATTCATAAATCACTGGATCAGCGGTTCTTCACAGAGTCCGTAAATATGAAGATTATGAGAAGAAAACACAGTGGAGATATGAACACGGAGAGCATTTAACAATCGCATAAAAACACTGATGCATACATACTTGTAGAAAAATGCCAGAGCGTTACAGCAAAAAAATTTTTTATAAATATATATATCATTTTTTATTTATTGTAAATGTAAAAAAACAAAAAAATATATATTATATAAATATCGTCATTATATATATTTATAAATATATAAATACATAATAATAAATGCATTTAATTATATATATAAAAATGAATTGCATTTATTATTTATTTTATTGTTAAATCATATATATATATGATTAAATGTATGTATTATTATTATTTAGTTATTTTTAGTTATTGTAAAAATTATATTAATAATAAATATATATTAATATTAACAGTATATATTAAATGTATTAATTGTAGATTTGTTCAATCAAATCAAATAAACGTTAACTTCTTTATTTCAGCTAGTTGCCATTGTAGAAAATGTACTAAAATAACTCAAACTTAGACTCCTAATAAAAATGACAAAAATCAAAAGACAAAATTACCGTAACTTTGACTAAATTTAAAATGAAATCAGAAAAAAGAAACTCGTCAGAAAATACAAGACAAAACAACATTCCCATCATTCTCTGTGCACAGGATACAGATCAGCGTCAGATGCTACACTGTTGCTCTGCATTACAGTAATAAACAACAGTTTTCATTCCATATCATTAACACAGAAACACAGCAGAGTCAGAAGCAGTCCGTATGACCACACACACACACACACACACACACACACACACACACACACACACACACACACACACACTCTCTCTCTCTCACTCTCTCTCTCACACACACACACACACACACACACACACTCTCTCTCTCTCTCACTCTCTCTCTCTCACACACACACACACTCTCACTCACACACACACACACACACACACACACACACACACACACACACACACACACTCTCTCTCTCTCTCTCTCTCTCTCTCACTGTGCGCATGTGCGGAGTGACTGTGGGAAGCGTGTGAGTGAATGAGTGACGGCGTTCTGAGTGAGTTCTTTAAACTTTCCTTCTAACTTTCTTTTTCTTTGTATATATTTTTTTTGTTACTTATCAATTTGTAGTTGGCTTATTTTTTGTCCACTCGTGTGGTGATTATGGGTCCGAACTCAGACGGGTTTTCAAGTTTGACTGCCCGACATGGTTGCAAATGCATACCAGATGATTCAGTGTCGGTGGAGGATTGCTTGATAGCAATCGGGAATGAAATTGGTGCACAAAATATTTTGTCGGCGTCAAGGATGAATAAGGCGATTGTGATCTTTTTGAAAGAATTAGCTATGGTTGATCATTTTGTTGAGTGTGGCGTATCAGTGAGAGATAACTTTATCCCGGTACTGCCGCTGTCTAACCTATCAAAAAAGGTTATTCTTTCAAATGTTCCGCCGTTTATACCCAATGATATGCTCGAGCGCATTCTTTTGCGTTACGGCAAAATTGTTGGTTCAATGAAGATGATTCCTCTGGGCTTAAAAAATCCAGATTTAAAACACATCATGTCTTTCAGAAGACAAATTTTCATGATTTTGAGTGCAGAATACCAGGATTTGAATGTCTCAGTGAAACTGACAATGTTGGGCAAGGATTACACTATCTTTATTACTTCCGATTCGATGAGGTGTTTTGTCTGCGGTAAACATGGTCATACCAGACAAACGTGTCCCACAAAGAAGGACGCTGAACAAGTTGGTCATGAAAATGAGTCCGTGTCCGTCACTGTTAATGATCAGGTGAATCGCATGCCTGATGAAAATGAGGAAACTAAAACTGATCAGCAGTCTGAAAAAGCTGGTGACTGCTCTATTGAACCTAGTTCATCTGATGTGGAAAATGAGGTGGTCCCCGTTGTTACTGAAGTACCGAGTGTAAACGTTGCTGGTGATAGTGTAGAGATACAGGATGGTGCAGAACCTGCTGCTGCTGACAGCGTCAGGGATTCTGAGCACTTTGGAGAACAAGTGGAAACTGATGAAGCGATGAATCTGATGGATTCACAAGATGTTTTGGAAGATGATGAACAATCTTTTTATGAGTCTGATAGTGAATATTCAGATAGTTGTGGAGACAGCATTGATGTAAACTCTCAAGGAAGTTCCACTTCTAAAACAAATGTATCCTACTACACAGTTGAACAGTTGAATCATTTTCTTGATTCTACAAAAAATCAACGGAGACCAAAACTTGAAATGTATTTTCCAAATCTAAGGCTTTTCAATGAATCATGTGCTATTGCCATGAGAAAAGCTACTTTAGAGGAACTTGATCAACCAAAGCGGTATCGACTTAAGAAAATTATGTGTAATGTAAGAAAAAGAATAAAGACTCGATCTGTGAAACATTAGTAAGATCATGATGAGTTTTGTGGGTTTTGTGTTATTGCTCTTTGAATTTCTATCTCTTATTCCCATGACTTCATTTAATATTGGCTCTTTTAATATTAATGGTTGTCGGGGCACTGAGAAGAGAGCTGCATTATTTGATTATTTACAGTTAAAAAAGACAGATATAATCTTATTACAAGAGACTCATACGAATGCTCAAAATCAAAAGCAATGGATGACTGAATGGAAGGGTAGAGCACTGCTTAGCCATGGTTCAAACTTAAGTGCAGGTGTTGCAATACTTCTTTCATCACGGATAAACAGTCAGGCTTCTGTGTCTGAAATTATTTCTGGTCGGATTTTACGAGTGGATGTTACCTTAGGAGATTCTAATTTTTCTTTTTTTAATGTTTATGCACCAAATATTGGGAATGAACGTATAGTTTTTTTTGAAAAACTCTCTAAAGCAATATCTGAGTGTTCTCAGGATAAGATTATTGTGTTGGGGGGTGATTTTAACTGTACTCTAGATCAATCTGTGGATCGGAATCATGAGGAACCTCATCCTTGTTCAGCTGAAGCACTTAGATCTTTAATTAATTATCATAGTTTTACTGATTTATGGAGAGATATATTTCCAGGGGTTAGGCAATATACTTGGCTGAAACAAAATTCTAATGAAATTTCAGCGGCAAGACTTGATCGTTTTTATGTGAAAGCTAATAATCGGGGCAAATTTCTTGGGGTCTCTATTTCACCAAATTTCTTGTCTGATCACCACTATATTTCTATGACTGTTTCTGTTCCTTGTATTAGATCTTATTCTTCATATTGGCATTTTAATAATAATTTACTTCAGGATAATTCTTTTATTCATGCTTTTCACTCTTTTTGGAAAGCTTGGAGAGAGGAAAGAGACAGTTTTTCATCATTAAGTCGTTGGTGGGATATAGGCAAAGTACAGATAAAAATGTTTTGTCAGCAGTATACTGCTCACAGTACTAGAGCCCTCAAAGAGAAAATGAAAGTACTGGAACAGAATATACTTCAGTCAAATTTTCAAGCAAATAATAATTCATCTTTCACAGATATTGAAAGAAATAAATTTCTTTTAAAGAATCTTTTGGAAGAAAGGGGAAAAGGAGCTTTGATTAGAGCCAGATACACTTATTTAAATAAAATGGATGCTCCTACAGCTTTTTTTTTTGGACTGGAAAAAAAGTTCAGAGACAAGAAGTATTTGCATTATTTAAAACTTTCCAATGGTCAAGAAATAACTGACCAACAGAAAATTAATGCTATTGCTTTGTCTTTTTATGAAAAATTGTATCAAGCAGAATCATGTGAAGAATCAGCTGTGAATGAGTTTTTATGTGATCTTCCTCAGATTTTAGAGCAAGATAAAAAAGATTTAGAGAATTCTCTTAATTTTTCTGAGATTTCAAAAGCTGTTTTAGAGTTGAATCCTGGGAAGTCTCCTGGGATAGACGGCCTGACAGCGGAATTTTATAAATGTTTTTGGAATTTGATGGGATATGATTTTTATGAAGTTCTTTTAGAATGTTTTGATCAGGGGATTCTTCCTCTGAGCTGTCGAAGAGCTGTCTTGACACTAATTCCCAAGAAGGGAGATTTGGGTTTTTTGAAAAACTGGCGCCCTGTATCACTTTTAACTGTGGACTTCAAGATATTGTCAAAAGCTATAACAAATAGATTAAAGCAATTTATCTCAAGTGTGATTCACGAAGATCAAACTTATTGTATTCCCAAACGAACAATTTTTGACAATCTTTTTTTGGTAAGAGATTTAATATCTATTGGGAAAAGATATGATTTGGATATAGCTTTTCTTTCTCTTGACCAAGAAAAAGCCTTTGATAGGGTAAATCATGTTTATCTTTTTAAGGCTTTAGAGGCTTTTGGTTTTGGGTCAAATTTTGTGTCTCTTATTAAGTTGCTGTATAATAATGTTTACAGTATGCTGAGAATTAATGGTTCCTTAACCAGACCCTTTCCTGTAACTCGAGGCATAAGACAGGGGTGTCCACTCTCTGGATTATTGTATGCCATTTCAATTGAGCCGCTGCTGGTTTCATTAAGGAATAG
>CM042256.1:49551641-49594141 GCA_023566225.1 Romanogobio albipinnatus | reverse complement strand
CGCCAATATATTATTACAGTATCAGCTGAGGGTGCTTTTGCTTGCATTTGAGGATGCTTAGACAATTCAGCAGAACAGCGTCTGCAAACGGCCATTTCTGCGTCTATCTCGGACACTTTAAAGCAGGGGTCTCAAACTCATTTCACCTGGGGGCCGCTGGAGGTGGACTCTGGGTCAGGCTGGGTATTACACATAAAAAGTGTTTCAAGTATTCCAAAAAAAAGTAGCACAACTGATCCAATCTTCTCAATCTTTATTATTAACAGTTCTCCCACATGAACGTTTCTAAATAATGAATGATTTTAATTTTATTTTAAATAATAGACTTATTCACAGCAAGGCCGTAACCAGGTCAAACAGAACAGTGAGCGAAATTCTAGGTCTAATTCTAGTTGGAAACAATAAACAATATTTGCATTAATTTGCGTCAAATATATTATTAGTCCCGATATTCATAGCATGAGTGAGTGAATAAATACATAGATCCGCGAAAGACTTTCTAATTCTCTAGTGGTCTGATGGTGGAATTTTTGTCAACCGTGTCAAAGGTTCCGGGTTCTGATCTGTTCTCATGTAGTTCTTTAAAATCAAAGATGTTCATCAATGATTGTATAATAAGACCATGGACACATTTGCATTTTGTTTTGTGATTTCACCGGAAAGAATAGAGTCTCTCTCAGCAACGGCATTAAGCGATAGATTGACGCACTCGTCCGTGTGCGAAGACTGTGCAGTGTGCACGAGCCAAAAGAGAGCGTAAACCCCGCCTACTTTGATTTGATTGGCCATCTCAATCATTTTGACATTGACGAGCGCTGTTAGACCACATTTGTTTCAACTGTCTGATCAGCTTTGTTCACCTGTTCCTGTCAATCACGCGGTGTCAACCAATTATACTGCACGAGGGAGGGGCGAGCCAACTCTCTCTCTTGCACACACACACACACACACACACACACACACACACACACACACACACACACATACACACACACACAAAGGAGGCGGCAAGCGCTGCACACGCAACAACTCAGCAAAAAGATGCTTTTCAGAGCAAAGCGCGGGCCGCACTTACACTAAACTTTACTGTCAAGAAGGGGGCCACAAAATAACATCCTGCGGGCCGCGAGTTTGAGACCCCTGCTTCAAAGCCTTCTTTAAGCCTTGTTTATACTCGACGCGTCCACACGAGCGCGATCGGGTGCACGCGGCAAAAATGGCGTCATCGCAGAGTGCTAAGCAGACGAAGCGCGCGCGCAGCCAGACGAAAGTATAAACGAAAAAAGTTCTCGCTCCCAGGGCTGCTGTGACGTCATCTTGTTCTCGGAGCCTGGTTTGGGAGTTCTCACAGCTCGTTCTCGACACATCGTCTGAGCAGAACTTTTTCTTGTGGGTGTCCGTGAACCATGGGCGTCGGAACCATTGTATGT
The DNA here is from genome assembly GCA_023566225.1 of Romanogobio albipinnatus. Lineage (NCBI taxonomy): Eukaryota > Metazoa > Chordata > Actinopteri > Cypriniformes > Gobionidae > Romanogobio > Romanogobio albipinnatus. The sequence continues at coordinate 49,592,711 of CM042256.1, read as the reverse complement.
GGGCGGGACAAGACCCACCCACTTTTTACGATCAATGATATTGGACCCACTCACTTTTACCGTCTCTAATTCAGCACATGTCTGTTTACCTAACCCACTCAACCTGGATGGCACACACACACCAGTACAGAGTTTAGACGATCACAGGACTTCATTTCAGCATCTGAATGGACATGCGGTTGATACACCCCACAAGGACAATGATAACACCACGCAGCCACAACAACCACTTCTCATGGACACACTCCCATCTGAGCCCCGCCCTCAGAGCTCACCACAGACACACTGTGACGGATTAGAACTGCTCCAAGTGACACAGATCGAGGCACTAAACAGTAACATCCCAGCCCAGACTGTGGAGGCACTGGTAAAAATGGAGACCATCGGGGGTGAGACTGGTGAACTTTTACACCTTATGTGTGGTCTGAGCAATAAGCTGGAAGAAATGTCTAAGTCACTCCATGAACTGGACGATAACATATTGCAGCCTCCGGTAACACCAGAGCAACAGCCCCCCTCACCAGACATGTCATTCCTCTCTACAGCATCCCCGCTTCTGAGCTTCACAGAGAAAATGGATTATACTGGAACCAGACAATCACACTCGATCGCTGCGAGCCCCCAGATATCTACCAAAAAGCAAGCCCCACAACCACCAAAGCCTGTGGGCCCAGCTCGCTCTGCCCCTCCTCCTGTGAGGTTTCTCCGGTCACAACGCCAGGGCACACACCCTCCTCCATCTGCACCAAAAACAACTGATACCAGCTCCCAGTGATATGCCCTGGGTCCTCGCAGCGTCAACAGCAACCTTATCAAATGTTTACAAAACAAGCGGGAACCCGTTGAGCCTGTCTCTTTCTCTATTTCTGTTCTGTTACGTGATAGAAAGTCTAAGGCCTTCTCAGGCCGTATGGCAAACCCATCTAATCTGCGGCCTGTTACTTGTCAACCTAAGATTACCGTGGGGGGAAAAATTAAAATGAATACTGTTAAGTTAGCACTTTTAAACATCCGTTCACTTAAAAACAAATCATTTCTAGTCAACGACTTAATAACCACAAACAACCTAGATTTTTTGCTTCTAAATGAAACGTGGCTAGAAGACAGCTGCAGTGCAACAGTCCTCAATGAAACAGCCCCTCCTAACTTTACCTTTATGAGTGTCTGCAGGGCAGTCAGGAGGGGTCACTGCTCTTTTTAAAGATGTCTATCAATGTAAGCAAGTATCATTTGGTGACTATTTGTCTCTAGAATATCTGGGCATTGTGCTAAAAGGTGCTCCACGCATCCTGCTTATCATTATTTACAGGCCTCCAAAATATTGCCCAGCTTTTATTGATGACTTTACAGAGCTGTTATCAGCAATCTCATCTGAGTATGACTGTTTTGCTATTGCTGGGGATTTTAACATTCACACTGATAATGCTGAATCCAGTACAACTAAAGATCTCATGACTGTTTTTAACACTTTTGATTTGACACAACATGTACACGGACCCACACATGATCGTGGACACACTCTAGATTTACTCATCAGTAAGGGTCTAAACATTTCATCAATAGTTATTAAGGATGTGGCACTGTCTGATCATTTCTGTATTTTCTTTGATATATCAATCTCTCCTGCCATTGAAACTAGCACTGTCTCTGTCAAAAAGAGATGCTTAAATGAGAACACTAGTGTGCTGTTTATGAAGGCTATATCTCTAACACCAAGCATATCTGCAGACTCTGTTGATTTTCTCCTTGACTCTTTTAACTCAAAAGTTAAGAGTGTAATTGATGATGTTGCTCCTGTGAAAGTCAGAAAAAGAGTGGCAAACAAAAAGCACCTTGGAGAAACTCAACAGCAGTGCAATTAATGAAAAGACAATGCAGGAAACATGAGCGCATGTGGCGAAAGACAAAACTTGTAGTCCATTACAACATCTATAAAGACAGTCTTCGTGCTTTCAATGTGGAACTAGGCAAAGCTAGACAGACCTTCTTTTCAAATATTATAAACAGAAACATAAACAACACGCGCACTCTTTTTGCGACTGTAGAGAGACTAACAAACCCTCCGAGTCACATTCCCAGTGAAATGCTCTCAGACAGCAAATGTAGTGAGTTTGCTTCCTTCTTCTCCGAGAAAATCAATAATATCAGAAATGCGATCAGCACATCCTTGAGTTGCTCTGGGGTGAGTCAGATCAGACCACAACCTCAGAAAGTTACTATGACTGATTTCCAAGCAATTGATGGTAAAATTTTAGAAGAAACGGTACAGCACCTAAAAACATCAACCTGCGCCCTTGACACACTCCTTCTTTTTTCAAAAGTGTGTTTAACTGTTTAGAAGCAGATCTCCTAGAAGTGGTAAACGCCTCACTTCTTTCTGGGACTTTTCCAAACTCCCTTAAAACCGCAGTAGTTAAGCCGCTCCTGAAAAAGAGAAATCTGGATAACTCCATACTGAGCAACTACAGACCAATCTCAAATCTCCCCTTCATAGGCAAGATCATTGAAAGAGTTGTTTTCAGTCAGCTGAACAAATTCTTGAACTCAAACGGATACTTTGACAATTTTCAGTCTGGTTTCCGACCGCATCACAGCACAGAGACAGCACTCATAAAGATAATAAATGATATTCGCCTCAATACAGATACAGGCAAAACATCAATTCAGGTACTACTCGACCTCAGTGCTGCAATCGACACTGTTGACCACAACATACTTCTTGACAGGCTAGAAAACTGGGTTGGGCTTTCCGGAATGGTCCTCAAATGGTTCAGGTCATACTTAGAAGGGAGAGGTTATTATGTGAGTATAGGTGACCATAAGTCTGAGTGGACATCCATGATATGCGGAGTTCCACAAGGGTCAATTCTTGCACCACTCCTATTCAACCTGTACATGCTCCCACTGAGACAAATAATGAAAAATAACAAAATGGCTGACCACAGCTATGCTGACGACACCCAGATCTACTGAGCCCTATCACCTAATGACTACAGCCCCATTGACTCGCTATGTAAATGCATTGAAGAAGTTAACAGTTGGATGTGCCAAAACTTTCTTCAGTTAAACAAAGACAAAACTGAAATCACTACATTTGGAAACAAAGATGAAATTCTCAAGGTGAACGCATATCTTGAGGCTAAAGGTCTAAAACCAAAAAATCAAGTCAGGAATCTGGGTGTGATTCTGGAGTCAGACCTGAGTTTCAGTTGACATGTCAAAGCAATAACTAACTCGGCTTACTATCATCTCAAAAATATTGCAAGAATTAGATGCTTTGTTTCCAGGCAAGACTTATAGAAACGCGTTCATGCTTTCATCACCAGCAGGGTGGACTATTGTAATGGTCTTCTCACTGGCCTTCCCAAAAAGACCATTAGACAGCTGCAGCTGATACAGAACCCTGAGCAGAACCAGAACATATGACCATATCACACCAGTCCTCAGGTATTTACACTGGCCTCCAGTTACATTTAGAATAGATTTTAAAGTATTATTACTGGTATATAAATCACTCAATGGCCTAGGACCTCAATACATTGCAGATATGCTGATAGAACACAAACCCATCACTCAGATCATCAGGATCAAGTCAGTTATAAATACCAAGGGTTCACTCAAAGCAAGGAGAGTCTGCGTTTAGCTATTATGCCAGCTGCAGCTGAACCAGCTTCCAGAACAGATCAGATGTGATCCAACAGTAGCCACTTTCAAATCCAGACTCAAAACACATCTGTTCAGCTGTGCATTTACTGAATGAGCTGTGCTACTGTACGTCTGACTGATTGCACCTTATCTTATGCTTTTACTGAATGAGCTCTGTGCTCTGTCCGAACTGCTTGCACTTTAATTATGTTTCAATTTAACCCGGTTTTTATTTTTATTTTTAATTATACTTTTTATTTTATTTTATTTTTCTATTTACTTATTTTTTGTTAAGGCTGTCTGGGTGGAAGAGGTTGAGAGACGATAAATCGAAACCCCTCCGGCGCGAGGACGATCCGTTTAGATCTGCTCTGACGGATATATCTGTATAGCCTTGGTAGTAAGAGGAAGGACCGTGTAGATCCGCTCTGACGGTCAAACAAAGTAGAGATAGCCCTGGTGTTCCTGTCCGGGAAGATTTGTCTGTAAGGGTAATGTTTAAATGCACAGTTACCTGACAAATATTTTTTTGAGTACTCCCTCCAGTGCGAGGAAGACCCGTTTAGATCTGCTCTGACGGGTAAAACATCTAGAGAACGCCCTCAAGTTAGGCCAAGAAGATTTGTCTGCAAGGGTACTGTCAAAACACACAGTTACCTGACAAATATTGTTAAAGTAAACCTGACTCTCCATTTTCTTCCACCCCAGATAGGGGATCTCATCTTTATTTTTTATTTCTTTTAATTCCTATTATAACTGTTATACTATATATATTTTTATTTAATTCACTTACGAATATTTTAACTTCATTTTTGTGTAAAGCACTTTGAATTGCCACTGTGTATGAAATGTGCTATACAAATAAACTTGCCTTGCCTTGCCTTGCCTACCCCTAACCGATAAACACTTATTATTAAACACATGTTAGATGCTTTATTTACACTTTTCTAATATTTTCTTCATTTAAAAAATAATAATAAATGCCTTTCCGATCTGATATGTGATGGGAAAATGGAGTGAGTTCGGCAAAAGGCGGATTCGAACCGTGGGTAGATTTGCGTCAAATCTTGATGCTATGCATCTTACCCCTACACTATTGCCACTCTCAGTGATAATGCGATTTCCATCATTTTGTCTTTCCCAACCAGACGTTTAGCAAACAAAGCCGTATATTTGCACAGTACTTAATGTAAATGGCATCTCCAGTATTTGTTTTTTCTGAGAGGACCCACCCACATTTTTTTTGCTTCCGACACCCATGCCGTGAACTATTGTGTGATTGGTCAGAATTTTGAAGTTGGCGGGGTTAATGCGGAGAAACGGAGGTGTTCGGCACCTGCTTTTCTCGTGAAGTATGAATGTCCTGGCCAGAACGAACTTTGTTCTTGTTCTTGCCACTTAGAGCAAACAAACAAATTTCTTTGTTCTTGTAGAGTATGTACCAAGCTTTAATGCTCGACATGTGCTGCATTAGAAGCGTGCGCACCTCTCTCACACACGCGCTGGTTGCTATATTTGATCGCGTTATCAAAAACCTCATTGTTCGGTAAAATTTATTCGGTCTTTTCACTTATACACCGAACACAGAAAGTGTTTTCTGCTGAATAATTTCGGTTGCCGAACAATCATTGCATCCCTAACATTAGTGACAATAAAAATATTTTATTTTAAATTTTTGACAAAATTTGAGCCCCCCTTCAAATTTTGCTTTTGAGGTTAGGGGGGGGTCTCATTGGTTAGTCATGGGCCCCCCCATATTTCGCACATTGGATTACGTAATAGGTGGGTGTGGCTCTGAGGCTCCGCCTTCTTTCACATGGAAATCTTTTCCAGTTCATTTCTCCTGTCGAGTGCTTGTTTTTAAGCAATCTAATGTATAAAGTGCTACATACACTCACCTGAAGGATTATTAGGAACACCTGTTCAGTTTCTCATTAATGCAATGATCTAATCAACCAATCACATGGCAGTTGCTTCAATGCATTTAGGGGTGTGGTCCTGGTCAAGACAATCTCCTGAACTCCAAACTGAATGTCGGAATGGGAAAGAAAGGTGATTTAAGCAATTTTGAGCGTGGCATGGTTGTTGGTGCCAACTGCAAGATGCTATCCTATCAATATGGGCCAACATTTCTAAAGATTGCTTTCAGCTCCTTGTTGAATCAATGCCACGTAGAATTAAGGCAGTTCTGAAGGCCAAAGGGGTCAAACACAGTATTAGTGTGCTGTTCCTAATAATCCTTCAGGTGAGTGTAATTAACATGACGTGACTTGTGCAAACATATCCACGATTCTATGTGTTTATTTTGTTATTGAAGGGAGTGCACTTATTTACATATTCATCTAAAGAGTGGGTGGCGTCGGATGCTCGCTAACAGTATATCACTGCTCACGCATCTCAAACTTCTCCCATTCAGAACTTCACTGTGAGAATATCAGATGTGTAAATTGAGGCTTGGGATTTCACTCTTTACTGCTCTTCTTCTTTTACTATCCTCACACTGACTGCACAACAGATGGAGGGTGCAGTTGGTCCACATTAGCGGCCTAATCTACATACAGCGCTCAGAGAAACAAAGCAATACATAAGTTGTGTGCGAAAGCTTTCTCCGATGGGTACTAAAGTTCTGCAAACACACACAAGACCCTGCACACAAGTCTGCTTATTCCCCATCTGTTCTGAGGCGAGACGGGGTCTTTTATATGGAAAACAGCTCTTATATTACCACCTGAGCGACAGATCAGAGACTGAAGGCAGCTCAGCGCCGATCCATTAGAATGAACGATTCTGACATTTTATTAATAGAGAAGCTGTCAGAGAGCGGCGATGAGGTTTTTATATTCAATAATACCACCCGAATATGATTACACACCGGACAGAGTGACACAATAATCTGGCGGAATGGAGAGGTGTGTAAAAATAAATATATGCATATTATCCAGAAGCTGTTAATTGATGTTCTTGGCTCACGAAAATCATAAAACAACATTCCTCTAGTTCCTCGTGTGCTGTTTTGAAGATGTTCAACACTTTATGGCTTGACTGCACGCAAATCATACCATCTCATTACGGTAATTGCATTATTTTTATATTGCCAGTTATTTCCCCCTCTACCATTTTCGCTCAGAAATTGCTAGTTCATTTCACAAATAATTACAAAGAAATGGCAAGTAACACATTGAAAAGCTCAAGTATTTCATTTACAACACTTTTTCAGCTTAGATACAGTAATCAGTAAATTCATTTTAATTTAAGTAAAGTAAATTAAAAACAATTTGAACTGAGGTAACAAACAAAGTAAGGAAGTAGATGCAAAGATATTGGCATTTTTAACAAGAAAAGTAACTATTTTGAATGTCGTCTTTTTAGTTTTAATATTTATAGGCTTTACAGACAGAAGAAATGATAAACAGATACAGATACACAGGGTTTACATATTTTGCATAACCCTGATATTAACTTTGGCAAATGCAAGTTAATGCCCTTGTGTTTAATTTAAAGTGTTTTGAAATTATCTCTAGTAGGTGATTATGCAGCCATTGTGAATTAATCACCATAAGGAGCCTATGAGAGATGTCCAATCAGGTGAGGCATTTGTTCATGTACAATAGTGTGGATTTAATGGATGTTTGGTTCAAGTCTTACCTCTCAGGTAAGAAGAGAAGAGATGAGGTGTCTAAGTCACAACATCTAGAGCTACTGGAGTGTCTCAGGGCTCAGTGCTGAGACCGCTTCTCTTCTCCATCTACATCTCATCACTAGATCTGTCCTTCAGAAACATGGTTTCTCCATCACTGCTATCATCTAGAGCTACTGGAGTGCCTCAGGGCTCAGTGCTGGGACCGCTTCTCTTCTCTTCTCCATCTACATCTCATCACTAGATCTGCCATTCAGAAACATGGTTTCTCCATCACCGCTATCATCTCGAGCTACTGGAGTGCCTCAGGGCTCAGTGCTGGGACCGCTTCTCTTCTCCATCTTCATCTCATCACTAGATCTGTCCTTCAGAAACATGGTTTCTCCTATCACTGCTATCATCTAGAGCTACTGGAGTGCCTCAGGGCTCAGTGCTGGGACCGCTTCTCTTCTCCATCTACATCTCATCACTAGATCTGCCATTCAGAAACATGGTTTCTCCTATCACTGCTATCATCTAGAGCTACTGGAGTGCCTCAGGGCTCAGTGCTGGGACTGCTTCTCTTCTCCATCTACATCTCATCACTAGATCTGCCATTCAGAAACATGGTTTCTCCTATCACTGCTATCATCTAGAGCTACTGGAGTGCCTCAGGGCTCAGTGCTGGGACTGCATCTCTTCTCCATCTACATCTCATCACTAGATCTGTCATTCAGAAACAGGGTTTCTCCATCACTGCTATCATCTAGAGCTACTGGAGTGCCTCAGGGCTCAGTGCTGGGACTGCATCTCTTCTCCATCTTCATCTCATCACTAGATCTGTCATTCAGAAACAGGGTTTCTCCATCACTGCTATCATCTAGAGCTACTGGAGTGCCTCAGGGCTCAGTGCTGGGACCGCTTTTCTTCTCCATCTACATCTCATCACTAGGATCGTAATGCTCTCTCCTTCCATCATCACTGTCAAACCTCTGCAACTGATCCAGAATCTGCAGCAAGATTGGTTTGATTGCTTCTATTGTTCTCATTTGTTGCTTTGGATAAAAGTGTCTGCTAAATGATTCATGTAAATTATGTAAATGTAATGAAATAAATAAAGACAGAAAACCAACATGAGTGTCTGTAATTGTATGTATGAGTCAGATTTGCATTGCTGCCGCCACTGGCGTGTAACACACATTCATATATGAGGCATTACCGCACTGCAGAGCGGATCAGCACACAGCAGGGACGTTTCCTTTATACACAGTATATTTATGAATATTCTATCATGGCTTTTAACTTCAGCACATGCGGGCAGGGATGCAGTAAATCCAGTGGTTTTGCACTGGACAGAATTCTAATGCTGCACGTTGCTTGTATAATGCAGCTTACATAATACACTCGGTGATGGTTAAAGGTTTTCACCAGTGATTGAATGTAGTTTAATTCTAATAGGGTTTGAAGGTTCATGTGCGTCATGCAGTTTTCAGGTCAGTTTACATGAAGGGTCTAACAATGCCACAGAAAATATAAATATTAAATGTGTTTTAATTGTATGGTGTTTATTATCAAGAGTAATTCTCTGTACTGACAGAGCAGAACAACTACAAACAGATGCAATGGATGAATAAAAGGGTGAGACTAATACATTTTTGTTTTAGCTTTAATATCTTTAAACGGGGGAAATTTAGAGACAGTTTCTCAGAGAGAGTTTAAAACTCACTTCAGTTTTTCAATATATGAAGTCCTTTTGCATTTCAAGTGAATGTTTAAGTGAAAATATATTTGTACTGGTAACAAAGACTGAGCAAGAAAAACATTTTTTGCAGTGCATTTATGTTACTGGAAGAACGTTTGTTCATAATGTGAACTTCTGAGAACGTTCCCTGTTCAATGAGAAGTTTTGTCTGAATTCACCCACTAATATAAGCCATCAAAGAAAATTAAGAACTTCTGACTGATTCTATCCAGTCGAAAACACTACAATTCATTTTAACATCACGCTTTCCATATTGTAATGAAAACAGGCCAGAAATAGCCTGTCCGTGCCTGACCTGTGTGTCCTGGGACGGTCAGAGAGCTGGACGAGAGGAATCAAAGCATGAAAACAGCCTTATTATCTCCTTGGTGAGTCTGAAGATCGTGTGCATTAGGCTGACAGTGAAGCAGGTGTTGAGATCAGTCGTGTGTCGGTTTGCCGCAGGTGCGGTGTGTTGCACTGCTGCTTCTCTGAACACTGACGGCAGACTTCAATTCCCATGCAGCGCTGTGTTCCTGTCCACATACTCCAGCAAACTTATGCAGATTTTCTGTGATTAAAACACTTTACGCCAAAAAGGTTCTAAATAGAACTCTAGGGTTCTTAGCAAAATTTTAAAGAATGCTTTACGCCAAAAAGGTTCTATATAGAACTTTAGGGTTCTCAGCAAAATTTTAAAGAACGCTTTACGCCAAAAAGGTTTTATATAGAACTCTGGGGTTCTTGACTCAATTTTAAAGAACGCTTTACGCCAAAAAGGTTCTATATAGAACTCTGGGGTTCTTGATTCAATTTTAAAGAACGCTTTACGCCAAAAAGGTTTTATATAGAACTCTAGGGTTCGCGACTCAATTTTAAAGAACTCTTAACGCCAAAAGGTTCTATATAAAACTCTAGGGTTCTCGACTCAATTTTAAAGAATGCTTAATGCCATAAAGGTTCTATATAGAAGTCTAGGGTTCTTGACTCAATTTTAAAGAACTCAACGCCAAAAGGTTTCATATAGAACTCTAGGGTTCTCGACTCAATTTTAAAGAATACTTAATGCCATAAAGGTTCTATATAGAACTCTAAGGTTCTCGACTCAATTTTAAAGAATATTTAACCCCAAAAGGTTCTATATAGAACTCTAGGGTTCTCGACTCAATTTTAAAGAATACTTAATGCCATAAAGGTTCTATATAGAACTCTAGGGTTCTCGACTCAATTTTAAAGAACTCTTAACGCCAAAAGGTTCTATATAGAACTCTAGGGTTCTCGACTCGATTTTAAAGAATGCTTAATGCCATGAAGGTTCTATATAGAACTCTAGGGTTCTCGACTCGATTTTAAAGAATTCTTTATGCCAAAAAGGTTCTATATAGAACTCTAGGGTTCTCGACTAAATTTTAAAGAACGCTTTACGCCAAAAAGGTTCTATATAGAACTCTAGGGTTCTCGACTCAATTTTAAAGAACGCTTTACGCCATAAAAGGTTCTATATAGAACTCTAGGGTTCTCGACTCAATTTTAAAGAACACTTTATGCCAAAAAAGTTCTATATAGAACTCTAGGGTTCTTGACTCGATTTTAAAGAATGCTTAACGCCAAAAAGGTTCTATATAGAACTCTAGGGTTCCTGACTCAATTTTATAGAACCCGTTACATGTACAAATTAATATTAGAAAATAATAAGAACAACACCATCAGATCAAGATGAGATGGTGGTCCAGTGGGTTAAACCATGGAACTGGTATGCAGAAGGTTGCTGGTTCGATCCCAGCGGTCTCCGCCAGTGTGTCCTTGAGCAAGGCACTTTACTCCATGTTGCTCCAGGGGGATTGTCCCTGTAATAAGTGCACTGTAAGTCGCTTTGGATAAAAGCGTCTGCCAAATGCATAAATGTAAAGATTAACTCTGTGTAAAGAGATCACTCTTGTGACGTTTAACCCAGACTACATTATGACTAACAAATCCCTTTAGCAACATTATTCATTTGATGCTGTATTTTCACATTAATTCGTGTTCTTTTCATCACTCTCAGTTATAAATAATGTAATGTATTTTCCCACTGATTGCCACATAAATACACATACTGTAGTATAAAGCTTGATACATTTCTACCGTGCAGCCATGCGTGTTTTAACAGTGAATTCTGTTCATTACGCAGCTGTCAATAGCAGTTGCAGCAAAGCCTCATGGGAAGGTGTTTTATATACCCATGAGAAAATACAGTATGTTAGTGTGAGATTGCTCAAGGGTTCAATCAGCTGGATAATGTCCCTAATGCAATTTCACTCACTCAATGTCTCACTGGCCTGCTGTCCAGGACTTGTTGCTCTTTTCTCCTCTATCGTGCCGTTTATCGAGTGAAACGCAAACAAGAACAAATGTAATGTTATATGTCATCAATAATAACAAAATAAATCAAAAAATTGCATCACTTTTTCCTGAGGTTTTCTCATCTGTGATATAATATAAGAACTTCCAAACATGATCACTTTTTTTTTTTTTTTCAATTTGTTTTTGAAAGGTTTGAAAGAGAGCCATTTCGTTATAAGCCATTCGTTTGAACGTATGCCTCTTAGACGTGAAATCATTAGTTAATGATCATTGTTCAGATCAGTGGTGAATCACTGGCATTACGAAACTCCTTCCTTTGAACACAAATCATTACACCACTGCATACATCACTACTCCAATAACTGAATAGATTATAGCATGGTGATTGTTTTCATAAGCCTTCCGTTCATGTCCAGGTCCCCCTCCGTGTCCTTCCGGTCCTGTATTGATGTGTCCATCAGGTGTGGCACAGGAGCAAGGCCACAGCGATCACATGGGAAGGTTTTAATCATCCGATGACTGAATGATGCTCGCCCACGCGTGCCTGTGCATCCCAGCGCAGCTGCCAGAGCGGAACGCAAGCACAAGCTCCCCGGACTGGAGCAGCACAGCTCTTCATGGGATACAGAGGGAATATGAGCACCATCACATTTGGATTTTCTCAGACACGATTGGCATATGTCGCATATGTATCGTACTATGATCATATTAGCGAAGATTCACAGGCAAAAGGTCCAACTATTGTCATATTGTCAATAGTGTAGCGATGTCTGAAGCTCACACTGATGAAATGATGACATACTAAGTCAGAAATTTGGCATAAAAAGTCAAAATCATGAGACAAAAAGTCAAACTTATATACTAAGACATAATTATGACATAAATTAAAATTATGATTAAAAAAATCAAAATGACTAGATAAATATTCAAAATTATGACATACTAAGTCAATTTTTTTTACATAAAAAGTCCAAATTATGAGAAAAACGTCCAACTTATGACATACTAAGACATAATTATGACAAATTAAAATTATGATTAAAAAAGTCAAAATTACTAGATTAAAAATAAAAATGATGACATGCTAAGTCATAATTTTGAAACAAAATTATGGGAAAAAAAGAAAATTATGACATACTAAGAAAATTATGACAAAAATTAAAATTATGATTAAAAAAATCTAAATTACTAGATAAAAAGTCAAAATTATGACATACTAAGTCAAAATGTTTACATAATAAGTCATAATTATGAGAAAAACGTCCAACTTATGACATACTAAGACATAATTATGACACAAATTAAAATTATGATTAAAAAATTCAAAATTACTAGATAAATATTCAAAATTATGACATACTAAGTCAAATTGTTTTACATAAAAAGTCCAAATTATGAGACAAAAAGTCCAATTTATGACATACTAAGACATAATTATGACATAAATTAAAATTATGATTAAAAAAGGCAAAATTACTCGATTAAAAGTCAAAATGATGACATGCTAAGTCATAATTTTGAAACAAAATTATGAAGAAAAAAAATGAAAATTATGACATACTAAGAAAATTATGACAAAAATTAAAATAATGATTAAAAAATCTAAATTACTAGATAAAAAGTCAAAATTATGACATACTAAGTCAAATTGTTTTACATAAAAAGTCCAAATTATGAGAAAATTATGACATGCTAAGTCAAAATTTTGACGTAAAAAGTCAAACTTATGACATACTAACACATAATTAAATAAAAAGTCTAAATTATTACATAAAGGGTCGAAATGATGACATACTAAATCATAATTATGATAAAAAGTCAAAATGATGACATTACAAATCTAAATTATAACGTCAGTTATGACAGCCATAATTATGATAAAAGTCCAAATTATGAGTACTAAGACACACTTGAGTAAAAAGTCAAACTTATGAGCAATAAGTCATAATCATGAGATACTAAGACAAATGATGTCATATTTCCGCAGATTCCCGGAGATGTAAGAGTCCAGACTAAACGCCTGTCTGAGCGGTTTTCACTGAACTTGTACTGACATATCTTCAGATATAATATCTTAAGATCAAATATCTCTCTGATCGTGTCAGTGCTGGTCTGATCCCTCAGTCCTCAGGCTTTCAGGACATCACGTTTGAGTTTCACATCTTTAAAAGTCTGCATTTTGACAGACTAAATAAAAGTTTAGAATTTACTTTAAAAGCTTAAATTCTGACACTATTCACAATTACTTAGAAAGTTGAAACTATCATATAATATAATAAATTATGTAAATATAATATCAATTATGAAAATTATGACAAAAAAAGTCAAATTTTTTGTGTCAGAATTTTTACTTTATATCATAATAGTGTCATAACTTTTCCTTTTTTAATCTCATAATTATGATTTAGTAATGCCATCATTTAATTTTTTTCATAATAATTTAGATTTTTTTAATATCATAATTATGATTTAGTATGCCATAATTTCCATTTTTTCGTAATAATTTTGAATTTTTATATCATAATTATGATTCAGTATGTCATAACTTCTCCTTTTTCGTCATCATTTAAATTTTTTAATCTCATAATTATGATTTAGTATGCCATAATTTCTATTTTTTCGTAATAATTTTGAATTTTTATATCATAATTATGATTCAGTATGTCATAACTTCTCCTTTTTCGTCATCATTTCAATTTTTTAATCTCATAATTTTGATTTAGTATGCCATAATTTCTATTTTTTCGTAATAATTTTGAATTTTTATATCATAATTATGATTCAGTATGTCATAACTTCTCCTTTTTCGTCATCATTTCTATTTTTTTATCTCATAATTTTGATTTAGTATGCCATAATTTCCATTTTTTCGTAATAATTTTGAATTTTTAATATCATAATTATGATTTAGTGTCATAACTTCTCCTTTTTCGTCATAATTTTAATTTTTTTTATCTCATAATTATGATTTCGTATGTCATAACTTCTCCTTTTTCGTCATAATTTCAATTTTTTATCTCATAATTATGATTTAGTATGCCATAATTTCCATTTTTTCGTAATAATTTAGATTTTTTTAATCTCATAATTATGATTTAGTATGCCATAATTTCTATTTTTTCGTAATAATTTTTAATTTTTAATCTCATAATTATGATTTAGTATGCCATAATTTCCATTTTTTCGTAATAATTTAGAATTTTTATATCATAATTATGATTCAGTATGTCATAACTTCTCCTTTTTCGTCATCATTTCAATTTTTTAATCTCATAATTTTGATTTAGTATGCCATAATTGCTATTTTTTCGTAATAATTTTGAATTTTTATATCATAATTATGATTCAGTATGTCATAACTTCTCCTTTTTCGTCATCATTTCAATTTTTTTATCTCATAATTTTGATTTAGTATGCCATAATTTCCATTTTTTCGTAATAATTTTGAATTTTTAATATCATAATTATGATTTAGTGTCATAACTTCTCCTTTTTCGTCATAATTTAAAAATTTTTTATCTCATAATTATGATTTCGTATGTCATAACTTCTCCTTTTTCGTCATAATTTCAATTTTTTTTATCTCATAATTATGATTTAGTATGCCATAATTTCCATTTTTTCGTAATAATTTAGATTTTTTTAATCTCATAATTATGATTTAGTATGCCATAATTTCTATTTTTTCGTAATAATTTTTAATTTTTAATCTCATAATTATGATTTAGTATGCCATAATTTCCATTTTTTCGTAATAATTTTTAATTTTTAATATCATAATTATGATTTAGTGTCATAACTTCTCCTTTTTCGTCATAATTTCAATTTTTTTATCTCATAATTATGATTTAGTATGTCATAATTTTTACTTTTTATGTCATAATCATGATTTACCGGATGTTTTTCTCATGTGGCAGACTTCTGTAATAAACAGTCCGAGAGCATGAAGTGTATTTGTGCAATTGAATGAGTTTTGTGAGAAGTGTGTGTGTTGAACAGATCCACACACACGTCATGTGTCCGCCTGTGCTGTTGGGTTCTTACACACTGAATCTCTGCAGGATTCTCACATCACACAATTATTACAGAAACAAAAAGAAACAAATAAACGTTTAAGAAATTCAGAAATCAGTTGGGAATTTGGAATTGAATTAAAATATTAGTGTGCAGTGTGTGAATGATTCCTCCTCTCTCCAGGGTTTGTAAAGTTAACCATAACCCTGACACAGGTAACCGCGCTGGAGTGTGTGTGTGTGTGTGTGTGTGTGTGTGTGTGTGTGTGTGTGTGTGTGTGTGTGTGTGTGTGTGTGTGTGTGTGTGTGTGTGTCAGGTTAAGGCACCGACACAGCCGAGGTTCAGAGCACAGAGTAAATGCCACATTATCATATTGATTACAGCCTGAAACGACATACACCATCATAATCAGCTCCTCACACACACACACACACACACACACACACACGAGCTCTAACAGCACACTTGAGTTCACATGCAGTCATGAACATATGAGCGCTGATGTGAGTTTGTTTGACGTTGTGTGTGTTAGAGTTGATGAAGCCAGAAACAGACCATTCTGGTCTCATTTACAGCACATACAGTGACACACACTGGAAACACACACACACACACACACACACACACACCAGTCTGATCGCATGTGATCATCTGAGGGACAAGACATATCGCCGGACATTTGATCAGGCTCTGGATCTGGTCTCCACTGACCTTAGATGATGGATCGTTCATACGCTTCAGCTTCAGCTTCTCCCTGTTTCTCTCCACACACTCCTGATTAAAGCTTCAGAAACACAGATGACAACTCGAGGTGTGTTTGAGCTCCACACACACACACACACACACACACACACACACACACACACACACACACACACAGAGAGAGAACACAAATCCGCAGCTTTAATTACCGTCCTCATGGCTCAGACACACACATTCTAACAGCTCAAATCCTCAGGTTTACTCATCTCTGTGTGTAACTCTCCTATGCTTGACATTTCAGGACTTTTAGCTCAAACAACTCCACATTTACACAGTTAACGGCCTTTTAATGTCAGAATTTCAACATAACACACACATAACACACTCATAACACACACAACACACTCATAACACACTCATAACACACACAACACACTCATAACACACTCATAACACTCATAACACACTCATAACACACTCATAACACACACAACACACTCATAACACTCATAACACACTCATAACACACTCATAACACACACAACACACTCATAACACTCATAACACACTCATAACACACTCATAACACACACAACACACTCATAACACACACATAACACACGCCAGCTCACACTCATATCACACACGCCAGCTCACACTCATAACACACACTCCAGCTCACACTCATAACACACACTCCAGCTCACACTCATAACACACACTCCAGCTCACACTCATAACACACGCACCAGCTCACACTCATAACACACACTCCAGCTCACACTCATAACACACACGCCAGCTCACACTCATATCACACACGCCAGCTCACACTCATAACACACACGCCAGCTCACACTCATAACACACACGCCAGCTCACACTCATAACACACACTCCAGCTCAGACTCATAACACACACGCCAGCTCACACTCATAACACACACTCAAGCTCACACTCATAACACACACGTGCCAGCTCACACTCATAACACACACGCCAGCTCACACTCATAACACACGCCAGCTCACACTCATAACACACGCCAGCTCACACTCATAACACACACGCCAGCTCACATTCATAACACACGCCAGCTCACACTCATAACACACACGCCAGCTCACACTCATAACACACACGCCAGCTCACACTCATAACACACGCGCCAGCTAACACTCATAACACACACTCCAGCTCACACTCATAACACACACTCCAGCTCACACTCATAACACACACGCCAGCTCACACTCATAACACACACGCCAGCTCACACTCATAACACACGCCAGCTCACACTCATAACACACGCGCCAGCTCACACTCATAACACACGCCAGCTCACACTCATAACACACACTCCAGCTCACACTCATAACACACGCCAGCTCACACTCATAACACACGCACCAGCTCACACTCATAACACACGCGCCAGCTCACACTCATAACACACTCCAGCTCACACTCATAACACACGCCAGCTCACACTCATAACACACGCGCCAGCTCACACTCATAACACACACGCCAGCTCACACTCATAACACACGCCAGCTCACACTCATAACACACGCGCCAGCTCACACTCATAACACACGCGCCAGCTCACACTCATAACACACGCCAGCTCACACTCATAACACACACTCCAGCTCACACTCATAACACACACGCCAGCTCACACTCATAACACACGCACCAGCTCACACTCATAACACACGTGCCAGCTCACACTCATAACACACGTGCCAGCTCACACTCATAACACACGTGCCAGCTCACACTCATAACACACACGCCAGCTCACACTCATAACACACACTCCAGCTCACACTCATAACACACACGCCAGCTCACACTCATAACACACACTCCAGCTCACACTCATAACACACGCACCAGCTCACACTCATAACACACACGCCAGCTCACACACATAACACACACGCCAGCTCACACTCATAACACACACTCCAGCTCACACTCATAACACACGCACCAGCTCACACTCATAACACACGTGCCAGCTCACACTCATAACACACACGCCAGCTCACACTTATAACACATGCACCAGCTCACACTCATAACACACGCCAGTTCACACTCATAACACACACGCCAGCTCACACTCATAACACACGCGCCAGCTCACACTCATAACACACGCGCCAGCTCACACTCATAACACACGCGCCAGCTCACACTCATAACACACGCACCAGCTCACACTCATAACACACGTGCAAACTCACACTCATAACACACACACCAGCTCACACTCATAACACACGCGCCAGCTCACACTCATAACACACGCGCCAGCTCACACTCATAACACACGCACCAGCTCACACTCATAACACACGTGCAAACTCACACTCATAACACATACGCCAGCTCACACTTATAACACATGCACCAGCTCACACTCATAACACACGCCAGCTCACACTCATAACACACACGCCAGCTCACACTCATAACACACGCGCCAGCTCACACTCATAACACACGCGCCAGCTCACACTCATAACACACGTGCAAACTCACACTCATAACACACGCACCAGCTCACACTCATAACACACGTGCAAACTCACACTCATAACACACACACCAGCTCACACTCATAACACACGCGCCAGCTCACACTCATAACACACGCGCCAGCTCACACTCATAACACACGCACCAGCTCACACTCATAACACACGCACCAGCTCACACTCATAACACACGTGCAAACTCACACTCATAACACACGCACCAGCTCACACTCATAACACACGTGCAAACTCACACTCATAACACACGCACCAGCTCACACTCATAACACACGCGCCAGCTCACACTCATAACACACGTGCAAACTCACACTCATAACACACGCACCAGCTCACACTCATAACACACACGCCATCTCACACTCATAACACACACGCCATCTCACACTCAAACTCTAATCGCTGGAGAATTAGGAAGTGAATAAACATGAGCTGCATGCCTTTAATTACTGCCCCAGTTTGAGAAGGATTATGATATTGCACCTGTGAGATGATGACACGGATCTGAAGCTGTACTGGGCATGTGCGGTTCTAATCCGGTCTGAGACGGAAGGGTCTTAATGTCACGTCCAGATGTGTGTGTTCTTATCAGGGTGTGCAGAGGAACAGCACCAGAACAGGAACCGTTACTCTCTCTATCTGAACTCTTTCTGCATCTCACCGCTTCAAACAGACCCTCTCATGCCTTCATGTTGTGTTCTGTCTCTACTAGAGCAGGTTTTCCTGCTGTAATGTTGATTATTTCCTCATAGTCTCCATTGTTGCGGCTCCTCTCTTCCCAGGCTGTCAGTAACGCTCTTCTGAAAAGCACACTGTGCTCTGATTGGTCGGCTGTAGACAAGAAGACAAAAAGGAGGTCTCAGAAAGAGCCGTGATTCTGCTGCTTTTTCATCTCGTGTATTAATACACCGGCTGCAGTTCACAACAGGAGACACGCAAGTGACACGATAAAGGCCTGTCATTCACATTTAATGGCCTGTAATTCTCTTCCCTTGTACCTGCGTCACATTAACAGAGACGTCAGCGCTGAACCTGTCAGGACGCAGAACACAATCAGCGTCTCATTAAGGAAGCTTGTAAACTTCAGACTTCTGTAGTCATACAGTTAACATACATGACAACACAACACGGTTGGATTCACAAACCTGAACAGATGTTGGGAGCTAACGGGGAACGTTCCTGTAGTGTTTGGTTCGTGTAGGTGAAGGAAGGAAGAAGACGGGGTTGGCGTAACTGGGACTGCACTCTTTTATTGATCTCATTATCCTCAAAACTGTCACGCACGAGGGCGTTCAAAATTCAAGACTATAAATAACAACAAACAATATTGCTCTCAGGCTCAATCTCTTTCTCAAAACTCTGGTAACGGTAGGCAGGCGTTGGCAGTCCCAGTCCCGGTCTCTCTCTCCCATCTCTCTCTCCGCTGCAGCTTATAAGCAGTCTCTCCATGCCAATTACTGCAATCAGAGACAGGTGTTATTCATCTACACTTGACCTACTTACCGACCGCTCGGCTCTGCTCTCTCTCTCCCGCTACAGACCTCGCAAAACCACGCCCCCTCCGCCAGATACCCCCACCGCCCGACTCAGGCCAGGGAGCCATCCGGCCTGCACGGCCCACCTGATGGCCAAATACTCCTTCTCAATGGTGCTGTACATCGTCTCTCTCTTAGAGAGCTTGCGACTGATGTACAGCACCGGCCGCTCCTCACCCTCCACCTCCTGGGACAGGACCGCACCCAACCCCCTGTCCGAGGCGTCAGTCTGTAGAAGAAAAGGGAGAGAAAAGTTAGGAGCTTGCAAGAGCGGTCCACCACACAGAGCAGCCTTTATCTGAGTAAAAGCCTGCTGGCACCGCACCGTCCACTGAACCGTATCTGGTACCTCTTTTTTAGTTAGATCAGTCAGCGGGCTAGCGAGGTCCGAATAATTAGGCACAAACCTTCTGTAATATCCCGCTAGCCCCAGGAACTGTCTAACCTCCTTTTTGGTCTTGGGTCTTGGACAGGCCGCAACAGCTGCGGTCTTGTCAATTTGGGGACGCACTTGACCACGACCCAAGTGAAAGCCCAGATACTTTACTTCCACCCGCCCAATTGCACACTTCTTTGGGTTGGCGGTAAGCCCCGCCCTTCTCAGCGACCTCAGGACAGCTCGCAAGTGCTGCATATGACGCTGCCAGTCTGCACTGTAGATGATGATATCATCCAGATAGGCAGCAGCATATGCAGCATGTGGCCGGAGAATTCTGTCCATCAGACGCTGGAAGGTTGCAGGAGCCCCGAACAAGTCGAAAGGAAGGGTGACAAATTGGTGTAATCCAAACGGCCTAGTGAAAGCGTTTTTTTCTTTGGACATTGGAGACAAGGGAATCTGCCAATTACCCATAGTCAAGTCCAGTGTCGAATAAAAACGAGCAGTCCCTAGCCGATCAAGCAATTCGTCAATCCTCGGCATTGGATAAGCATCAAATTTCGACACTGCGTTCACCTTAATAATCCACGCAGAAACGGACCGAGCCGTCAGGTTTAGGCACTAAAACTATCGGGCTCGCCCAGTCACTGTTTGACTCTTCTATCACACCCATGTCGAGCATAGCCTCTAATTCTTTCTTTTTTCTTATGTTCAGGCAAGCGGTATGGCCGGCTGCGAACCACAACTCCCGGCTCCGTCTCAACGTGGTGCTGGATGAGATCGGTGCGACCAGGTAGGGGCGAGAACACGTCAGCGAACTCCGCTTGTAAATGTTTTATGTCAGTGAGCTGCGAGGGCGAGAGGTGGTCTCCCCCCAGGGCCAGAGCGATAGATTGAGGTTTTTGAACCGCCTCTGGCCCGAGATCCTCCTCTCCGCTCACCACCGTCGCGAGACTCCGCCTCAGACTACTTCTTTAGCAGGTTGAGGTGGTAAATTTGACGTGCCCCGTCCCTGTCTGCGAACTCATAGTTGAGATCGCTAACTCGCCGTGTGACCTCAAAGGGCCCTTGCCACTTTGCGAGTAATTTCAAACTCGACGTAGGGAGTAATACGAATACCTTATCTCCCGGAGTTAATTGACGAAGCCTAGCGCCTCTGTTGTATAGCTGTCTCTGTTGGTCCTGAGCCTGTAACAAATTCTCCATTGACAGCCGCCCCAAAGTGTGGAGTTTTGTTCTCAGGTCCAGGTAATACTGAATTTCATTCTTACTCGCAGAAGGTCCGTCCTCCCAAACCTCTCTAAGGACATCCAACACCCCCCGAGGCTGGCGTCCATAGAGAAGCTCGAAGGGGGAAAACCCGGTGGAGGCTTGGGGGACCTCGCGGACAGCGAACAACAGAGGCTGTAGCCATTTATCCCAATTTTTGGTGTCCTCGTGAACGAACTTACGAATCATGGATTTCAACGTGCGATTAAAACGTTCCAACAGCCCATCTGTTTGTGGGTGATAGACGCTGGTGCGAATCGATTTAACGTCCAACAAATAGTGCAGAGCGGGACTGCTTCCGGGTATCGCGTTGCATAGTCCCCCAGCACTAATGCAAAGCGATGCCCGTGTTCTGACCGCTCTAACGGCCCGATGAGGTCCATACCAATTCGCTCGAAGGGGACCTGCATCAGAGAGAGTGGACACAATGGTACTTTTGGGGTGGCCAGTGGATTCACCAACTGACATTCCTGACAAGACGCACACCTCCTGTGTACATTCTCCTGAATGCCCGGCCAGAAGAAACGGGCCATTAGACGGTTAAGTGTCGCCGTTTGTCCGAGATGCCCGGCCATAGGATTAGAATGAGCCGCCTGGAAAAGCATTTCCCGGCGGCTTTTAGGCACCAACAACTGGGTTGTATCTTGTTTTGTCTGGGTGTCTTGGGTCACACGATACAACCTATCTTTTATAATCGAAAAATAGGGATAAGAGAGCGGCTGGTCAGGGTGGAGGAGGTGACCGTCGTTTTTTTAAGTGACTCATCCCGGGACTGTTCCAGGGGAAAGTCATCGCGGTCTGCGAGAACGGGCATCTCCAGACCGCTCTGTTCCCCCGGAACGGCCCCCGGAGGTCCCGAATCCACCTCTCCCAACTGAGCAACAGTCTCTTTCAACAGTATCCCTAAAGTTATGAACAAACATCCTTCCAGAACACCCGTTTAAAGTTATCTGGTCTCTACACTCTAAAAAATGCTGGTTTAAAAATAACCCAAAATGGGTTGAAAATAGACTTACCCAGCAATTGGATGGTTTCTTTCCAGCGATTGGGTTGTTTTAACCCCAGCGATTGGGTTGTTCTAACTCAGCGAATGGGTTGTTTCATTCCAGCGATTGGGTTGTTTTAACCCCAGCGATTGGGTTGTTTTAACACAGCAAATGGGTTGTTTTAACACAGCGATTGGGTTGTTTTAACCCAGCGATTGGGTTGTTTTAACCCAGTGAATGGGTTGTTTCATTCCAGCGATTGGGTTGTTTTAACCCCAGCGATTGGGTTGTTTTAACCCAGTGAATGGGTTGTTTCATTCCAGCGATTGGGTTGTTTTAACCCCAGCGATTGGGTTGTTTTAACCCAGCGATTGGGTTGTTTTAACCCAGTGAATGGGTTGTTTCAACCCAGCGATTGGGTTGTTTTAACCCAGCGATTGGGTTGCTTTAACCCAGTGAATGGGTTGTTTCAACCCAGCGATTGTGTTGCTTTAACCCAGCGAATGGGTTGTTTCATTCCAGCGATTGGGTTGTTTTAACCCAGCGATTGGGTTGCTTTAACCCAGCAATTGGGTTGTTTTAACCCAGTGAATGGGTTGTTTCAACCCAGCGATTGGGTTGTTTTAACCCAGCGATTGGGTTGCTTTAACCCAGCAATTGGGTTGTTTTAACCCAGTGAATGGGTTGTTTCAACCCAGCGATTGGGTTGTTTTAACCCCAGCGATTGGGTTGTTTTAATCCAGCGATCGGGTTGTTTTAACCCAGTGAATGGGTTGTTTTAACCCAGTGAATGGGTTGTTTTAACCCAGAGAATGGGTTGTTTCAACACAGCGATTGGGTTGTTTTAACCCCAGCGATTGGGTTGTTTTAACACAGCAAATGGGTTGTTTTAACACAGCGATTGGGTTGTTTTAACCCAGCGATTGGGTTGTTTTAACCCAGTGAATGGGTTGTTTCAACCCAGCGATTGGGTTGCTTTAACCCAGCGATTGGGTTGCTTTAACCCAGTGTATGGGTTGTTTCAACCCAGCGATTGGGTTGCTTTAACCCAGCGATTGGGTTGCTTTAACCCAGCGAATGGGTTGTTTCATTCCAGCGATTGGGTTGTTTTAACCCAGTGAATGGGTTGTTTCATTTCAGCGATTGGGTTGTTTTAACCCCAGCGATTGTGTTTTTTTAACCCAGTGAATGGGTTGTTTCATTCCAGCGATTGGGTTGTTTTAACCCCAGCGATTGGGTTGTTTTAACCCAGTGAATGGGTTGTTTCATTCCAGCGATTGGGTTGTTTTAACCCCAGCGATTGGGTTGTTTTAACACAGCAAATGGGTTGTTTTAACACAGCGATTGGGTTGTTTTAACCCAGTGAATGGGTTGTTTCATTCCAGTGATTGGGTTGTTTTAACCCCAGCGATTGGGTTGTTTTAACCCAGCGACTGGGTTGTTTTAACCCAGTGAATGGGTTGTTTCAACCCAGCGATTGGGTTGCTTTAACCCAGCGATTGGGTTGCTTTAACCCAGTGAATGGGTTGTTTCAACCCAGCGATTGGGTTGCTTTAACCCAGCGATTGGGTTGCTTTAACCCAGCGAATGGGTTGTTTCATTCCAGCGATTGGGTTGTTTTAACCCAGCGATTGGGTTGCTTTAACCCAGCAATTGGGTTGTTTTAACCCAGTGAATGGGTTGTTTCAACCCAGCGATTGGGTTGTTTTAACCCCAGCGATTGGGTTGTTTTAATCCAGCGATTGGGTTGTTTTAACCCAGCGATTGGGTTGTTTTAACCCAGTGAATGGGTTGTTTCAACTCAGCGATTGGGTTGCTTTAACCCAGCGATTGGGTTGCTTTAACCCAGTGAATGGGTTGTTTCAACCCAGCGATTGGGTTGCTTTAACCCAGCGATTGGGTTGCTTTAACCCAGCGAATGGGTTGTTTCATTCCAGCGATTGGGTTGTTTTAACCCAGCGATTGGGTTGTTTTAACCCAGCGATTGGGTTGCTTTAACCCAGCAATTGGGTTGTTTTAACCCAGTGAATGGGTTGTTTCAACCCAGCGATTGGGTTGTTTTAACCCAGCGATTGGGTTGTTTTAACCCAGTGAATGGGTTGTTTCAACCCAGCGATTGGGTTGCTTTAACCCAGCGATTGGGTTGCTTTAACCCAGTGAATGGGTTGTTTCAACCCAGCGATTGGGTTGCTTTAACCCAGCGATTGGGTTGCTTTAACCCAGCGAATGGGTTGTTTCATTCCAGCGATTGGGTTGTTTAAACCCAGCGATTGGGTTGCTTTAACCCAGCAATTGGGTTGTTTTAACCCAGTGAATGGGTTGTTTCAACCCAGCGATTGGGTTGTTTTAACCCAGCGATTGGGTTGCTTTAACCCAGCAATTGGGTTGTTTTAACCCCAGCGATTGGGTTGTTTTAATCCAGCGATTGGGTTGTTTTAACCCAGTGAATGGGTTGTTTTAACTCAGTGAATGGGTTGTTTTAACCCAGTGAATGGGTTGTTTCAACACAGCGATTGGGTTGTTTTAACCCCAGCGATTGGGTTGTTTTAATCCAGCGATCGGGTTGTTTTAACCCAGTGAATGGGTTGTTTTAACCCAGTGAATGGGTTGTTTTAACCCAGAGAATGGGTTGTTTCAACACAGCGATTGGGTTGTTTTAACCCCAGCGATTGGGTTGTTTTAACACAGCAAATGGGTTGTTTTAACACAGCGATTGGGTTGTTTTAACCCAGCGATTGGGTTGTTTTAACCCAGTGAATGGGTTGTTTCAACCCAGCGATTGGGTTGCTTTAACCCAGCGATTGGGTTGCTTTAACCCAGTGTATGGGTTGTTTCAACCCAGCGATTGGGTTGCTTTAACCCAGCGATTGGGTTGCTTTAACCCAGCGAATGGGTTGTTTCATTCCAGCGATTGGGTTGTTTTAACCCAGTGAATGGGTTGTTTCATTTCAGCGATTGGGTTGTTTTAACCCCAGCGATTGGGTTGTTTTAACCCAGTGAATGGGTTGTTTCATTCCAGCGATTGGGTTGTTTTAACCCCAGCGATTGGGTTGTTTTAACCCAGTGAATGGGTTGTTTCATTCCAGCGATTGGGTTGTTTTAACCCCAGCGATTGGGTTGTTTTAACACAGCAAATGGGTTGTTTTAACACAGCGATTGGGTTGTTTTAACCCAGTGAATGGGTTGTTTCATTCCAGTGATTGGGTTGTTTTAACCCCAGCGATTGGGTTGTTTTAACCCAGCGACTGGGTTGTTTTAACCCAGTGAATGGGTTGTTTCAACCCAGCGATTGGGTTGCTTTAACCCAGCGATTGGGTTGCTTTAACCCAGCGATTGGGTTGCTTTAACCCAGCGAATGGGTTGTTTCATTCCAGCGATTGGGTTGTTTTAACCCAGCGATTGGGTTGCTTTAACCCAGCAATTGGGTTGTTTTAACCCAGTGAATGGGTTGTTTCAACCCAGCGATTGGGTTGTTTTAACCCCAGCGATTGGGTTGTTTTAATCCAGCGATTGGGTTGTTTTAACCCAGCGATTGGGTTGTTTTAACCCAGTGAATGGGTTGTTTCAACTCAGCGATTGGGTTGCTTTAACCCAGCGATTGGGTTGCTTTAACCCAGTGAATGGGTTGTTTCAACCCAGCGATTGGGTTGCTTTAACCCAGCGAATGGGTTGTTTCATTCCAGCGAATGGGTTGTTTTAACCCAGCGATTGGGTTGTTTTAACCCAGCGATTGGGTTGCTTTAACCCAGCAATTGGGTTGTTTTAACCCAGTGAATGGGTTGTTTCAACCCAGCGATTGGGTTGTTTTAACCCAGCGATTGGGTTGTTTTAACCCAGTGAATGGGTTGTTTCAACCCAGCGATTGGGTTGCTTTAACCCAGCGATTGGGTTGCTTTAACCCAGTGAATGGGTTGTTTCAACCCAGCGATTGGGTTGCTTTAACCCAGCGATTGGGTTGTTTTAACCCAGTGAATGGGTTGTTTCAACCCAGCGATTGGGTTGTTTTAACCCAGCGATTGGGTTGCTTTAACCCAGCAATTGGGTTGTTTTAACCCAGTGAATGGGTTGTTTCAACCCAGCGATTGGGTTGTTTTAACCCCAGCGATTGGGTTGTTTTAATCCAGCGATTGGGTTGTTTTAACCCAGTGAATGGGTTGTTTTAACTCAGTGAATGGGTTGTTTTAACCCAGTGAATGGGTTGTTTTAACCCAGTGAATGGGTTGTTTCAACACAGCGATTGGGTTGTTTTAACCCCAGCGATTGGGTTGTTTTAACACAGCAAATGGGTTGTTTTAACACAGCGATTGGGTTGTTTTAACCCAGCGATTGGGTTGTTTTAACCCAGTGAATGGGTTGTTTCAACTCAGCGATTGGGTTGCTTTAACCCAGCGATTGGGTTGCTTTAACCCAGTGAATGGGTTGTTTCAACCCAGCGATTGGGTTGCTTTAACCCAGCGATTGGGTTGTTTTAACCCCAGAGATTGCAGCTCTCAAATATCTTGTGCATATATTGAAATATGAATATGAAGACTAATTTTAATATTTAACTGAAGAATGCACGTTTTACTTCATCAGAATGGTATGACACTTGGTGACTTTTGTGCACAAAAAAAAAGATGTGAACATGATTCAAAAACGGGTAAATGAGCGCAATAATAATTAATGGGAATATGGGGAAAATATGTAAAATACAGAGAATGTTTTTGTGTGTGTGTGATTAATACATTTTTTGTATTAGAAAAATGGATCATAATTTTTGGATAAATATTACTTGGTACCATAAAATTCCCTCAAAATATTAATAAAAATATATTATTGAATAAAAATATAACTACATATTATTATTATTATTATTAGTAACCCCTAATTGAAAGTAAATTATATAATATTAATTTAATGGTAAACTGTCGCTTTAAAGGTGTCTACTCTGCTGTCACTGTATAACTCATATTTCAAAACTTCCTGAATGTATTGTTTAGTTACATTCGACCAACCGAACGTCTATCCGAACGTCTATCCGAACGTCTATCCGAACGTCTATCCGAACGTCTTGTACTTTGAACGTGTTACTGAACGGGTGGACCCATGTGACGACATGACGTGACGTCAACGTCTTGAAATGATGTTTTTTCTGATGTGTAAAGACTCTAAATGGACACTACAAGCACTAAATACAGATATTTTTACCTAAAACAATACTCAACCATTTCCTGCACCCTGCTGCACTTCCCTGAATAAGCCTTTAAAGATGTTGTAGCTATTCTAAGTGTTTCTGAGTGATGAACTGAAAAACCTATCATGACTTTCTCTGTATTCCATGACAGAAGGAGCTAAGGCTACTGTTAATTCACGTCTTTGTATTTTCCCATATTATTTTATTCATATGTAGGCTGTATCAATTTCTATGTAATCGTTTGCTCTTTTAAAAAAATGATATGGTCTGTTATTGTTTTAGAAGTAAGAGTTAAAAGTTAGAAGATAAAGAGTTTTAATTTCAAGGTCATGGGACCATGTTGTCATTAATTGTCCATTGACTTCATGGTAGTAACACATTGAGATTATTCAATAAACACATTGTTATTTTCATACAATAAACATATTGTTTGTCATATTGTTATATTTTGTTATTTTTACCATGATTTTGTCTCCTTCCTCCTGATATTCCCTCCGCTGACTCCTGGGCTGGTAAAACAATGAGTTAACATAAGCTGTTGATGTTTTTGGATATTAAAATGAACTCTGATATATGAATATCTTCTGCAGAGAGAGAGGTCATGCCAACTCAACACTGGATCTAACATGCATTTTCACTCTCTCATGTTCTCATCTTGTAATCGTAATCATTGAATACGTGCTATAGGGGCATAAAGTGGTTTGCAGCAATATGGTTAGAATGCATTATAATCATCCCAAATCCTTGTTAATGTACATAACGACTTCATCCTAGTCTGTAAGATTGTATAGGGTGAATTCAGGGAGATTGGGACACTTTTTTGCCATTGAGATGACTTGGAAAAAGTATCGTGGGCCATGGCGTCGAGACTTCCTGTCCTGAAGTCCTGCTGCCCAGACCACCCGAGCTGGTTAACAACAACCAGCTGGCTCTTACGCCCGCACCTGGGGCTGGCTCCATCCCGGAGGCAGCTAGGGAACAATTCCTTTGCTTTGTCCTAGGGCCTCCATGACGGCGCAGTCTCTCGGGCAGTGCCTACAGACATGAACCTAATCACATTGCTAACAGCAGTGTACTCAGCAGAAGTGCTAAACAAAACACCCTCTAAAGCGAGGGGAGTACAACTTACGTCACCTGCTCTGGGGCGGCTGTCTCACTTTCAAAGCAGCGGCCAACCATAAGTGCGAGGGCGTCAGCCATTAGCAATGCTCGGGCCTCAGGGGAGCACTCGACCAGAACCGCAAACAGAAAGTTTATCCGATGTCCAGCTCAACCCGAGCCCTAAAGAAGGTGGAGCAGAGACATAGAGCAAGGGTAAAATATCACATAAATATGTAACCCACCGGCCGTACCGTCCTCCAGGAAGAGGCCGAGGGCCGCCAGCAGATGGCGGCCACCAAGCTCTGAAAGGCGGAACCAGTTAAAGTCTAATCGCAAACCGGCGAAAAGACGCTTAATTCCGCCCCACGACCACTGGCAAAGTCGCCGTCTCCTGCAACACCTCGACTGCATTACTCGTAACCCCAGAATGCAGAGAAGGGGGCGGGCCTTGGCCGGACGACTCTGTAAAAAGAGGAGGCAAAAACAAGGATGCACACACAAAGCCCTGTTCTTATATCAAAAGACAGGCTAGGGGCGAACGACCTTCCTTAAAAGGGAACGCCCCCATCCTTGATGGAGCCTAGGCCAAGTGGTGCGACGTAAGTACGCACTAGATCCACTCAGGGCTCGGGAAAGAAATATTATCACCTCTAATATTACACAATGAGGCCCCGAAAAACCCCTTCCCCAAAGCCCCGCAGAGCTGGGCGTGGATCTCACTACAGCTCATGCATGAATGCATACCCGGTCTTCAGCTACTTCACACTTTTACGCTAGGAAAAACACAGCTCGCCCCCGACACTACAAGCCCTCCGGCAAGAGCGCAATTCAGTTACCCACCTCAGTGGGGAAACTTAACACGGAGAGGCAGCAACTCTACTAGCAAAAGTGAGGCATTCACACACAACCACATAATGTTGCAAAGAAGATCGTTCTTAGCTTACTCACGGGGAGCTGCAGGCCCTGCGAAGATCCAGCGGCAATCCAAATTTCCCCAAGAAACCTCTCAGGCGAGCGAAGGTACAAAAGTCCTGAAAAACATAGTTTTGAAAATGTTTCACCCTTATCGAGGGGGACTCACCAATCGCTCCTCGCAGTGCTACAAACCAGCCATCGAGCTCGTGTCCGCCACCATCCTGAGGGGGGCGCTTTCACCAAACAAACCAGGCGAGCCGGCAGAATCTTACATTTTCTGCTCATCATAGGCCACCGGCCTGATGTAAAGCGCCCGGGGGAAAAACCAGAGGAAGGGAAAAAAGGCAGCGATCATCTCCGCGTCCTTGGTGGGTGGAGTCTGCTGCCTGCGCTGGTTCCGGTTACCAGCCCCGGCTTCCTTCCTCTTCCTGTCGCGGGTGTCCCGCCTCCCCTGCGCCCCAGTCCTCCGCTGCGGGGGCGCTCGAGAGGCGACGCTGGCTCGCTATTCCCATCTCCAGCCCTCAGACTGGGACGGGCCGGGGACACCCGACTGCCTGGGCGCGGTCCCGGACCTCAGCGGAATGCATGTCCTGAATGCCGCAGAGTGCGCCTTCGCCTCTCCGAACTTTCCCACCACCGCCTCTACGGAGGTGCCGAAAAGTTCAGATGGCGAAACCGGGGCATCCAGGAGAAAGGATTTTTTCTTTCTCCCCGATGTCCAACGGTTTAACCACAGATGTCTCTCCAGTCGCGCCGGACCGCGGTTTTCGCTCTCCGGGCCACCGTAGCGCCGATGGCGGCGAGGGTGGCCACGAGAGCGAAAACCGTGGTCCAGCGCGACTCGACTACCACCCTCCCCCTGATCGAGGTCCCTCAGCAGGTCCGCCTGGTAAGCCTGCAACACAGCTGAGGTGTGCAAAGCCGCCGCAGCGTGACCCACTGACATGTACGCCCTGCCATTCAGGCGTTAGACCGGCAGGGTGGGAGCCACATTGTCGCCGGCCGCCCAGAGGTGAGACAAACATAACATCTCGTCTACGGGCGGCCCCGACACACACCCAGCCAGGCAGTCCCCTGACATCAGCGAAATATAGCTCGCCAATGTCGACAGATGCGAGGCTGAGTATGGTTTCTTCCATCCCCTCGAGATCTGCTGATGGAGATCTGGAAGGAATGGAAGACTCCCAGGAGTTGGGAGGTCATGGGTGGAGAGAAACCGATCGTCCGAACTGTTTGGACGCTCAGCCTTTCTCCTCACGCGCCGCAAAGGCAGCTGCAGTCTACCCGCAGCGCGTTCCATGACTTCCAGCAACTCCCCGTACATGGGACAGGATGGTTTGAAAAGCTTCAGCATTTTTAACTGACTCACCCATTCTCTGCTCGAGCCTCTCGCGATCTGGATCGTCCTCAAGAACCATAACTGTCTCCAAGCGACGAGCCAGATCCATCTGGGAAGCGCTTTTGGTGTTTAGACGCCGCTCAGCCTCAGCTCGAGCGTGGCCATTCCCAGATGCTGAAACCTCTCCCCTCGAGAAGAGGTCCCGCCGAGAGCGGAGCGTTTCCAGAGGACAACGCTCACAAATACTTTCACAAGAGGTTCGCAAACCTCTCGTGCATGCTCTTCTCCCAGACAGTAAACGCAAAGTGTGTGTGTATCCAAAGCGCAAGATACACGTTCAACCACACCTGCAGAAGTGGCGTTCTCAGCACACTTCATTGTTATCCTTCTTGTAGACGTTTCACGTGAAGACAGGCAAAACAGTCCCTGAAGACGAAAAAGATACTGTCATGTTGGCAAGGCGCCCTTATATACTTCCTGGTCGCACCTTGATGACATCATAGGCTGTCGTCGGTCAATAGGATTGACGTTTTTTGATTGTGATTTCAGGCACCTGTCACGCTGGAGGCGTTCCCCGTAGTGTCAAGCTGACGCAGCGCTCTATATAGAACTTTTTTGGCTTAAAGCGTTCTTTAAAATTGAGTCGAGATCCCTAGAGTTCTATATAGAACCTTTTTGCCGTAAAGCGTTCTTTAAAATTGAGTCGAGATCCCTAGAGTTCTATATTGAACCTTTTTGGCGTAAAGCGTTCTTTAAAATTGAGTCGAGAACCCTAGAGTTCTATATAGAACCTTTTTGCCGTAAAGCGTTCTTTAAAATTGAGTCGAGATCCCTAGAGTTCTATATTGAACCTTTTTGGCGTAAAGCGTTCTTTAAAATTGAGTCGAGATCCCTAGAGTTCTATATAGAACCTTTTTGCCGTAAAGCGTTCTTTTGGCATAAAGCGTTCTTTAAAATTGAGTCGAGATACCTAGAGTTCTATATAGAACCTTTTTGCCGTAAAGCGTTCTTTAAAATTGAGACGAGATCCCTAGAGTTCTATATAGAACCTTTTTGCCGTAAAGCGTTCTTTTGGCGTAAAGCGTTCTTTAAAATTGAGTCGAGAACCCGAGAGTTCTATATAGAACCTTTTTGGTGTAAAGCGTTCTTTAAAATTGAGTCGAGAACCCAAGAGTTCTATATAGAACCTTTTTGGCGTAAAGCGTTCTTTAAAATTGAGTCGAGAACCCGGCATAAAATCTTTGGCTTAAAGAGTCAACTTCTGTTTCTTTAAACAAAATGTCCTTTTTTTATTTTAGGAGTGAAATGTAATTGATAAATATTTTAAAGATATAATATATGTATATATTACAATAATACATGACCAAGATGAGCATGAACTGAATTTAGTAGTTATTTGACGTCAGTGAAACCATCAGAAGATTTGTAATGGTTCTGTTCAGCTGTGACAGTATTTTCCGGTGTTGACGTTTGTTCCAGGATCAGTAAATCTGTTTCCCGGCTGATAAATCACAGCCTCGGGATACACGTGTCATCTACATGAAATAACCCTGTTCAGTGTGTCCTTCTACAGAAACAGCTCCCTCGCGCCGTTTGATGGACGATCTGGTGAAGTGTGTGTGAGGCCTGAGCTTTGAAAGGACTTCCCGTCGCCCGTGGCACGCCGTATCGCGCCTTTGAGTCTCGGGATTCATCTTTAAATATTCCCCGTTTCCATTCACAGGTATTTAAGGCAAAAGTCTTAGTGGGGTTTGAAGTTTGACATTCACTTATTAACATATGACCAGCACATTCCGTATTCGGCATCGTGACCTACCCTGATAAGAGCTTAACCAATCATAACACACGTCATTTACTTATAGTCTTAAAGGCACAGTAGCCTGTTTCTTTGAAAGGGTCAGAGAAAATGATTATAATGTGCTAGAAAAACATCTCAGAATCTCAGATAATAAGAGTCGCAAATTGGAGCAGTTTAGAGCATTCAATGTATTTTTATAACATCGTTAACTCGTGTTCAGCCATATTTAGACCATCTATTGTGGCTTTTAAACAGGGAAATGTTGTGAACTGCAAAATATTGTCTTAAAATGAGGTCAATTATTACACTCCATGTAAAAGCAGCGAGTGAAGTGATCCCCAAAGACCTGGTTCTGCTCTGCCACGGTTTCATAAGCACAGAATGAAGGCCTGGATATAAAATGTGATTATAATCGATGTTATTAATGCAAAATAAACAAATGACAATGAAAAGAATGCATTAAATGCATTTCACCCCTAAAATAAAAAAGAACATTTTGTTTAAAGAAACAGAAGTTGACTCTTTAAGCCAAAAAGTTTCTATATAGAACTCTAGGGTTCTCGACTCAATTTTAAAGAACGTTTTACGCCAAAAATGTTCTATATAGAACTCTAGGGTTCTCGGCTCAATTTTAAAGAATGCTTTATGCCAAAAAGGTTCTATATAGAATTATAGGGTTCTCGACTCAATTTTAAAGAACACTTTAAGCCAAAAAGGTTCTATATAGAACTCTAGAGTTCTTGAATCATTTTTTAAGAACGCTTTACGCCAAAAAGGTTCTATATAGAACTATAGGGTTCTTGACTCAATTTTAAAGAACACTTTAAGCCAAAAAGGTTCTATATAGTACGCCAAAAAGGTTCTATATAGAACTCTAGGGTTCTCAACTCGATTTTAAAGAACGCTTTACGCCAAAAAGGTACTATTTCGAACTCTAGGGTTCTCGACTCATTTTTAAAGAAAGCTTTACGCCAAAAAGGTTCTATATAGAACTCTAGGTTTCTTGACACAATAATAAAGAACTCTTTACAACAAAAAGGTTCTATATAGAATGCTTAATGCCATAAAGGTTCTATATAGAACTCTAGGTTTCTCGGCTCAATTTTAAAGAACGCTTTACGCCAAAAAGGTTCTATATAGGACTCTAGGGTTCTCGGCTCAATTTTAAAGAACACTTTACGCCAAAAAGGTTCTATATAGAACTATAGGGTTCTCGACTCAATTTTAAAGAACACTTTAAGCAAAAAAGTTCTATATAGTATGCCAAAAAGGTTCTATATAGAACTCTAGGGTTCTCAACTCGATTTTAAAGAACGCTTTACGCCAAAAAGGTACTATATAGAACTCTAGGGTTCTCGACTCATTTTTAAAGAACGCTTTACGCCAAAAAGGTTATATATAGAACTCTAGGTTTCTTGACTCAATTATGAAGAACTCTTTACAACAAAAAGGTTCTATATAGAACTCTAGGGTTCTCGACTCAATTTTAAAGAACACTTTATGTCAAAAAGGTTCTATATAGAACTCTAGGGTTCTCGACTCGATTTTAAAGAACGCTTTATGCCAAAATATACAACTATATAGAACTATAGAACTCTAGGGCTCTTGACTGATGAGCTGATTCTATAATATGAAAAACTGTAGGATTCCATATAGAACCTTTTATTCTAAGAGTGAAATTAATGCAAAAAAGGACAGTCTTAAAAATGTTTACGCAACTACGTATTTTCTTACTTTTGCGTTTGGGTTGAAATATGACCTGAACATGTTTCCTTTTTTAAGATTCACCAAAAAATTTTATTTGCACCCAGCAAGGCACAAAACTAGCAATAAATTCAACAACAGCCACAATAAAAAGACTTCAAACCATGTTTAAAAAGACGTGTTGCACTGAAAGAAAGAAGCTGTAAATCCTGTCTAATGATGTTGAGTTAAAAATTAACTTAAATTATTCAACCCCATGCAAGGACTCACGCCAGAGACACTCAAAGCAGCCCGGGCTCTTCAAAGCAACATTCACCACAAACACACACACTCGTCTCCGTCCATTACAAGAGAACTCAATAACGATGAACGTCAATGACATTAGAATATTTCTGAGGAGCAAAACACAAGGGCTGAGTGAGCAGCGTGTCAAAAAGATTCATCCCGAGTAAGTGACATGAATTAGTTTCATAAGACGCCTCTGCTCTCGTTCCAGCACCGAGGCTTGATTGGGCGGCTGTTTGTGTGCGTCTCCAGTCAGCTGCAATCATGGTGATGCTGGGATTTCACAGAAATCTTTGTGAGGCTTTTTCACTTGAATATTTCAAAGCCATCAGAGAAAATCGCTGCAAGCAGATAGTGGGCTTTCAAATACCTGCAAGCTGTTTCTCTGCAAACACCATTTGCCATCCGTGAAAGACTTTTCAGATGAGTGTTTCTGGCTCTGCTCGGCCCTCTGATGCTGTTTTCATGCTCTGTGTTCATGGATGAAATGGAGTTCTGTGGGATTTTTGGTTGTATCTGATGATTGACACAGTTTGCCAAGTCAAGCATCACTAGGTGATCAGCTCTCGTCGATAGCTATGTTCACAACACAGCATGTCTTCCTTTCCCTTAATGCTTAAGTATGCAAAAAATAAGAACACTAGCATTCCATTCCAGACACATGAGACAAACTGTCACGATGAGCTGCAGTAATCGCACAAAAAACGCATGAGATCTCATGAATAATACTCAAAACACAACATAAACAACACTTTTATTTTAAAGAACGATTTATGCCAAAAAGGTTCTATATAGAACTCTAGGGTTCTCGACTCAATTTTAAAGAACGCTTTACGCCAAAAAGGTTCTATATAGAACTCTAGGGTTCTCGACTCGATTTTAAAGAACGCTTTACGCCAAAAAGGTTCTATATAGAACTCTAGGGATCTCGACTCAATTTTAAAGAACGCTTTACGCTAAAAAGGTTCTATATAGAACTCTAGGGTTCTCGACTCAATTTTAAAGAACGCTTTACGCCAAAAAGGTTCTATATAGAACTCTAGGGTTCTCGACTCAATTTTAAAGAACGCTTTACGCCAAAAAGGTTCTATATAGAACTCTAGGGTTCTCGACTCAATTTTAAAGAACGCTTTACGCCAAAAAGGTTCTATATAGAACTCTAGGGTCCTCGATCCAATTTTAAAGAACGCTTTATGCCAAAAAGGTTCTATATAGAACTCTAGGGTCCTCGATCCAATTTTAAAGAACACTTTATGCCAAAAAGGTTCTATATAGAACTCTAGGGTTCTTGACTCGATTTTAAAGAATGATTTACGCCAAAAAGGTTCTATATAGAACTCTAGGGTTCTCGACTCGATTTTAAAGAACGCTTTATGCCAAAAAGTTTCTATATAGAACTCTAGGGTTCTCGACTCAATTTTAAAGAACGCTTTATGCCAAAAAGGTTCTATATAGAACTCTAGGGTTCTCGACTCAATTTTAAAGAATGCTTTACGCCAAAAAGGTTCTATAAAGAACTCTAGGATCCTCGATCCAATTTTAAAGAACACTTTATGCCAAAAAGGTTCTATATAGAACTCTAGGGTTCTCGACTCAATTTCAAAGAATGCTTTTGTCAAGATAGATGATGGAATGGTTGGTTTGGATGGAACGGTCGGTCAGAATGGAATGGTCGATCAGGATGGAGGGATGGAATGGTCAGTTGGGATGGAATGGTTGGTCAGGATGGAGGAATGGAATAGTCAGTTGGGATGGAACGGTCGGTCAAGATGGAGGGATGGAATGGTCAGTTGGGATGGAACGGTCGGTCAAGATGGAGGGATGGAATGGTCAGTTGGGATGGAACTGTCGGTCAGGATGGATGGATGGAATGGTCGGTTGGGATGGAACGGTCGGTCAAGATGGAGGGATGGAATGGTCAGTTGGGATGGAACTGTCGGTCAGGATGGATGGATGGAATGGTCGGTTGGGATGGAACGGTCGGTCAAGACGGATGGATGGAATGGTCGTTTGGGATGGAACGGTCGGTCAAGATGGAGGGATGGAATGGTCAGTTGGGATGGAACTGTCAGTCAGGATGGATGGATGGAATGGTCGTTTGGGATGGAACGGTCGGTCAGGATGGATGGATGGAATGGTCGGTTGGGATGGAACGGTCGGTCAGGATGGATGGATGGAATGGTCGGTTGGGATGGAACTGTCGGTCAGGATGGATGGATGGAACGGTCGGTCAAGATGGAGGGATGGAATGGTCATTTGGGATGGAACTGTCGGTCAGGATGGATGGATGGAATGGTCGTTTGGGATGGAACGGTCGGTCAAGATGGAGGGATGGAATGGTCAGTTGGGATGGAACTGTCAGTCAGGATGGATGGATGGAATGGTCGTTTGGGATGGAACGGTCGGTCAGGATGGATGGATGGAATGGTCGGTTGGGATGGAACTGTCGGTCAGGATGGATGGATGGAACGGTCGGTCAAGATGGAGGGATGGAATGGTCATTTGGGATGGAACTGTCGGTCAGGATGGATGGATGGAATGGTCGTTTGGGATGGAACGGTCGGTCAAGATGGAGGGATGGAATGGTCAGTTGGGATGGAACTGTCAGTCAGGATGGATGGATGGAATGGTCAGTTGGGATGGAACTGTCGGTCAGGATGGATGGATGGAATGGTCGGTTGGGATGGAACGGTCGGTCAAGATGGATGGATGGAATGGTCGGTTGGGATGGAACGGTCGGTCAAGATGGAGGGATGGAATGGTCAGTTGGGATGGAACTGTCAGTCAGGATGGATGGATGGAATGGTCGTTTGGGATGGAACGGTCGGTCAAGATGGAGGGATGGAATGGTCAGTTGGGATGGAACTGTCAGTCAGGATGGATGGAATGGTCGTTTGGGATGGAACGGTCGGTCAAGATGGAGGGATGGAATGGTCAGTTGGGATGGAACTGTCAGTCAGGATGGATGGATGGAATGGTCGTTTGGGATGGAACGGTCGGTCAAGATGGAGGGATGGAATGGTCAGTTGGGATGGAACTGTCAGTCAGGATGGATGGATGGAATGGTCGGTTGGGATGGAACGGTCGGTCAAGATGGAGGGATGGAATGGTCGGTTGGGATGGAACGGTCGGTCAAGATGGATGGATGGAATGGTCAGTTGAGATGGAACTGTCGGTCAGGATGGATGGATGGAATGGTCGGTCAAGATGGAGGGATGGAATGGTCAGTTGGGATGGAACTGTCGGTCAGGATGTATGGATGGAATGGTCGGTTGGGATGGAACGGTCGGTCAAGATGGAGGGATGGAATGGTCGGTTGGGATGGAACGGTCGGTCAAGATGGATGGATGGAATGGTCAGTTGGGATGGAACTGTCAGTCAGGATGGATGGATGGAATGGTCGGTTGGGATGGAACGGTCGGTCAAGATGGAGGGATGGAATGGTCGGTTGGGATGGAACGGTCGGTCAAGATGGATGGATGGAATGGTCAGTTGAGATGGAACTGTCGGTCAGGATGGATGGATGGAATGGTCGGTCAAGATGGAGGGATGGAATGGTCAGTTGGGATGGAACTGTCGGTCAGGATGTATGGATGGAATGGTCAGTTGGGATGGAACTGTCAGTCGGAATGGATGGATGGAATGGTCGGTTGGGATGGATGGTTTGAACGGTCTGTCAGGATGGATGAATGGAATGGTCAGTTGGGATGGAATGGTTGGTCAGGATGGATGGCTTGAACAGTTGGATACATGTATGGATGGATGGATAGATGGAGCGGTCAGTCTTTTGGGATGGATGGAACGGTCAGTCTGTTGGGATTGATGAATGGATGAATGGACGGATGGATGGATGGAACGGTCAGTCTGTCGGGATTGATGGATGGAACGGTCGGTCAGGATGGATGGATGGAATGGTCGGTTGGGATGGAACTGTCGGTCAGGATGGATGGATGGAACGGTCGGTCAAGATGGAGGGATGGAATGGTCAGTTGGGATGGAACGGTCGGTCAAGATGGAGGGATGGAATGGTCAGTTGGGATGGAACTGTCGGTCAGGATGGATGGATGGAATGGTCGGTTGGGATGGATGGATGGAATGGTCGGTTGGGATGGAACTGTCGGTCAGGATGGATGGATGGAACGGTCGGTCAAGATGGAGGGATGGAATGGTCAGTTGGGATGGAACGGTCGGTCAAGATGGAGGGATGGAATGGTCAGTTGGGATGGAACTGTCGGTCAGGATGGATGGATGGAATGGTCGGTTGGGATGGAACGGTCGGTCAAGATGGAGGGATGGAATGGTCAGTTGGGATGGAACTGTCGGTCAGGATGGATGGATGGAATGGTCGGTTGGGATGGAACGGTCGGTCAAGACGGATGGATGGAATGGTCGTTTGGGATGGAACGGTCGGTCAAGATGGAGGGATGGAATGGTCAGTTGGGATGGAACTGTCAGTCAGGATGGATGGATGGAATGGTCGTTTGGGATGGAACGGTCGGTCAGGATGGATGGATGGAATGGTCGGTTGGGATGGAACGGTCGGTCAGGATGGATGGATGGAATGGTCGGTTGGGATGGAACTGTCGGTCAGGATGGATGGATGGAACGGTCGGTCAAGATGGAGGGATGGAATGGTCATTTGGGATGGAACTGTCGGTCAGGATGGATGGATGGAATGGTCGTTTGGGATGGAACGGTCGGTCAAGATGGAGGGATGGAATGGTCAGTTGGGATGGAACTGTCAGTCAGGATGGATGGATGGAATGGTCGTTTGGGATGGAACGGTCGGTCAGGATGGATGGATGGAATGGTCGGTTGGGATGGAACTGTCGGTCAGGATGGATGGATGGAACGGTCGGTCAAGATGGAGGGATGGAATGGTCATTTGGGATGGAACTGTCGGTCAGGATGGATGGATGGAATGGTCGTTTGGGATGGAACGGTCGGTCAAGATGGAGGGATGGAATGGTCAGTTGGGATGGAACTGTCAGTCAGGATGGATGGATGGAATGGTCAGTTGGGATGGAACTGTCGGTCAGGATGGATGGATGGAATGGTCGGTTGGGATGGAACGGTCGGTCAAGATGGATGGATGGAATGGTCGGTTGGGATGGAACGGTCGGTCAAGATGGAGGGATGGAATGGTCAGTTGGGATGGAACTGTCAGTCAGGATGGATGGATGGAATGGTCGTTTGGGATGGAACGGTCGGTCAAGATGGAGGGATGGAATGGTCAGTTGGGATGGAACTGTCAGTCAGGATGGATGGAATGGTCGTTTGGGATGGAACGGTCGGTCAAGATGGAGGGATGGAATGGTCAGTTGGGATGGAACTGTCAGTCAGGATGGATGGATGGAATGGTCGTTTGGGATGGAACGGTCGGTCAAGATGGAGGGATGGAATGGTCAGTTGGGATGGAACTGTCAGTCAGGATGGATGGATGGAATGGTCGGTTGGGATGGAACGGTCGGTCAAGATGGAGGGATGGAATGGTCGGTTGGGATGGAACGGTCGGTCAAGATGGATGGATGGAATGGTCAGTTGAGATGGAACTGTCGGTCAGGATGGATGGATGGAATGGTCGGTCAAGATGGAGGGATGGAATGGTCAGTTGGGATGGAACTGTCGGTCAGGATGTATGGATGGAATGGTCGGTTGGGATGGAACGGTCGGTCAAGATGGAGGGATGGAATGGTCGGTTGGGATGGAACGGTCGGTCAAGATGGATGGATGGAATGGTCAGTTGGGATGGAACTGTCAGTCAGGATGGATGGATGGAATGGTCGGTTGGGATGGAACGGTCGGTCAAGATGGAGGGATGGAATGGTCGGTTGGGATGGAACGGTCGGTCAAGATGGATGGATGGAATGGTCAGTTGAGATGGAACTGTCGGTCAGGATGGATGGATGGAATGGTCGGTCAAGATGGAGGGATGGAATGGTCAGTTGGGA